>JACAXG010000002.1:25739914-25770784 GCA_018881555.1 Amblyornis subalaris | reverse complement strand
AAAAAAGAAAAAAGAAAAAAGAAAAGAAACGAGAAAAGAGAAAAGAAAAGAGAAAAGAAAAAAGAAAAGAAAAGAGAAAAAAGARAAAARRAAARRARARAARAGAAAAGARAARARARAAAARAARARAARARAAAAGAAAAGAAAAGAAAAGAAAAGAAAAGAAAAGAAAAGAAAAAAGAAAAGAAAAGAAAAGAAGAAAAGAGAAAAAAGAAAGAGGAAAAAGGAGTCATGAATCTGGGTGTGTAATTTATATATGAGGGAAAGTTTAAACCAGTGTGATTGGCAAGAATACAATGTTACTAAAAGCCACAGACATGCTAATTGGTGAGTCATTTAACTAAACCCTATTGATCTTGTAAGTTCGCCAGTTTTCAATTTTCACTTTTGCTTGAGAACAGCTCAGAAAATAAGACTTAACCAGAAACTCATGATCAGTGACTTTTTCATCCAATTTTTTAGCAAATGTAACTTGTCTGTCTTGAGGGGTGCTTTTGTCTGACCAAGGGAACAGTCACAGAGCTTCCCTTGACTCATCTAAGCCTCACCCAGCATGAGACAGAGATGCACTCTCAGAGCAGGCCAGGTCCAGGTCCTATACACTTTCCATATTCCCATTATTTCCACATTTCTATATTTCCGTTGCAGATGCAAGCCAAGATATTGTTTTCAACCATGATGTCCACTGCCAGCAAACAGTCTCAGGTGTATGAGAAATAACACCAGAGGCCTGTGACACCTAAGCCACACCACTGCAGAGGTGGAGGATTCCAAAAGGTCAAGCTTGGCTCAGTTCAATTTGCTGCAGCCATGCCCAGCACAGGAGCTCCGAGCTGCTCAGAAATTTGACTGACATTGTCAGCTTGCAGACAGTAAAGGAATGTGACTGATGTCTAACATCAGTCAGGTTCAAAGATGAGAATTCACATAAAGGAACAAAAAAAAGAAAGCTTTCATCCCATTAACACATTCATCCTTTACTGTTTGGGCTGCAGCTAAGGCAAATTTGACAGAGTGCTAAAGCAGGTATCGCTGGCCATCCACCCTGCTCCTCTGCCACAGGTTAGGAAAGTCTTGTCCTCCCTGAAAGAACCATCATTTGTTGGGGGATCCTGAGCTGCTGCAGTAGAGGGATGGGCTCATTCTCCCCTTCAGAGAGAGCTTTAGTAAGCAGGCACAGGCTTTCCACATTCTTAAGCAAAATATTTACTTTACAAGCACTGAAACAAAATTTGGAAAAGTGAAGAATAATATTTATTTTGATGATGTTAAATTGCATTAAAGTCAAAAGTGAAAATTAGATTCATGCACATACACCAAGGGCATTATTCACTAATCACAGCAACATAAAAGAACTGGAAAATACCCTCCTTCACTGCCACTAGGAAAGCTGATCTGGAATAAATTACAGGCAAAATGTATAATTAAGCAAGCTATTATTATCCAGTGTCTTAGCAGATGCTGACCTCATTTATGGTGATTGGGATAAGAATTCAAGCAAGGTTTGATTTCACAGCCGTGTCCATGATGCCTTGGACCTGTTGTACTGCCCTAGAAATTCCCAGTGTGTTAGCACTGGTATCTAAGTGTGGTGCTTATGGATTCCTATCCTCCTCAGCTGCTGACTGGGTAACTTTTCTTTAGCTTCTTGGAAAAGAGAAAATGGTTTCACTGATCTGTCAGCCAGGCTTTATACTTGAAACCTGTGTTTAATTACTTTGAAGAAGCTTTAATATTCCACCCGGACATAGAGGGGAGACCTTCCACTGCAGTGCTATTCTCTTTTTTTTATTTTTTGCAGGTGTAGGCTTGTGGCTTAGTTACTGAAATAATAATTCTGTTGAAAATATCCTTGGCATGAGAGATGAGCTGCCAAAGTGTTACGGGCGCAGTAATTTGTACATGGAAATGCGGATCCAGGGAACAACATGAACATCAGTGTCCTGAGGAGCTTATGATTAAAACATTATGCTGAGCTTTTATGATTTCTACAGCTAATTAGCAAGATTTATAAGCATCTAAAAAAACCCAAGGCTGAATACAGTAACGATCCTTATTTTCCACTTGAAGCAGAAAACTGCTGGGTTCTAAAATAGCGGGGAAAGGAAGAGAGGGAAAACATGCTTATCTTTTCATTTGCCCACAATTTAGACTAATTGCTTCTCTCTTTTCCATAGGATGAGTGGATGTCTCTTAGGTGGCGGGCATGAAGTCTGTGACTTATTCACATCAGTGGCAATGCCTTGTTGATTTAATAGAGAAAAGGTTTCCTGCTGTTTTGTTATGGTTTCAGACTAGCACTGGTTTTGTTTTCCAGCAGCGTGCTGGGGGAATGCGAGGTGTCTGAAAAAGCCACTTCCACCAATATATACATGGTTGATTGTTCCCCAGGGGTGCAAAAGGAAAAGGAGGGGGGTGGGAGGGAAGAAGAAATACCAAGCTAGTCTGTAGAGGAATGAAGGTCTCAGACTATAGCCGTAGACCTGTGAGGGCCTCCGCTGTTCCCAGGAGGGCTTCTGGCTGGCAGCACCTGCATGACCTGCTTGGGAAGTTCATGGTGTACACAGAGGGGCTGTGCATGACCCCAGCCCTTTCCCTACAGTTTTTGCATTTTCAGAAGCCCAAACATCCCCACGTAGTCACGGGCTGAAAAGCCCTGGCCAGTGTTGTGAAACTCTTCTGTTTGGTCTGGACAAACCTTTCAGCCAGAAGAAGAGACACCCTCCAGAAAATGTGATTGCATGGACATCTCCTTGCATAGGATGAGCATTGCTCTGAGATAAAGACCGATGATCATTACTGAAGCCATGGCAAAGGAATTGCTCCAATACAGACCCAAAGAAACTGAAGTCAGATGTGATGACTGGTTTTATGGTGGTTGTAGCTAGCTCCCGTGTGCAGAACAGCTGAGATTTCACCCAGAACACAGCTGGTTGTTTCTGCCAGGGTGTTGCTGGTCCAAGTTTGCCTTTGGGAAGAGACTCTTCCTGCACTCTGGGCATTGCCCTTTCCCAGAATCTGCTCCAGGCACCCCTCCTGTTTCTAGTCAAGAGTACAAGGACCATAGGTGGGTCTGCATGCTCCCCTGGCTGGGAATTGTGACCCATGGCGGGGGACTGGGAGCCACACTGGGCCCTCAGCTGCCTGGGCAGCAGTGCTGCCCTTGGCACAGAGCTATGTGTAGGGAGACGTGCTGTGTRTACAGCCATCTCAGGCAAACCTGACCTTCAGAGGGCTGAACTTTATTTTTTGGTGGCTTCAAACATCTAGTGGCAGACACAAAATCTTCATGTATGCTGGAAGTGCTTTACCAATTCTGTAGGTGGCCACGATGTAATAATTAAAAATACACTGTCTTACTATACAGCTATTGTGACCACAGAAGTCCATTTATAAAGTTCCATCTATTTATACTGGAGCTCTGTTTCTTCAGCTTAGAGATATACAAATACTAGTATGCCACACTTAATAGTATCCTAGCATTTTATTATTTTTTACTGAACCACTGTCATCACCTCCTCCAGCAATTTTTTTCTCATTCCTGTATTCCTAGAGAGTTGGCCTAAATGGGTATAATGGGATAATTTCCACTCCAGCAATAGTTTGGCACTTACATTATACAGCACTTGGTAGCTGCTGCATCCTTAAGACAGACAATCTGCTGAAGTTAATGGTGAGACCCACACTGGAGTGATGCCATACTCCTCATTTTCACCTACAAAGCCAGTCCATTTTTTTGTTAACATGGAGTGGGAGCAATTACATAGAAACATTTTTAGAGAGTTTCTGGTTCTACATTAGATAGGAAGGTTTAGCCAGAGAACTTTTCACTGAAGTGACACTTTAGCATCCTGTGTTCTTGGCCAGAGGTGCTTCAGACCCTGGGAATATCATGCTGGCACCTCCTACTGTAAAGTGTCCAGCGAGAGGAACATCAGCAGAGCTTAACCTCATCATATAAACCCAGAGTTGCATATGGGTACAAAGCTCTCAAAACAGAGCTGTGGGTGAAAGGATCCCATCCTGCTGGAAAAAGGAAAGTGGAACAAAGGGCTGGCTGAGGCAGCATTGCTGAGATGCCAGGAGAGCTTGGACTAGTACTCAAAGCAGTGGGAGGGGAGCAGGGCAGGGGGCACCCTGTCACAAAGCAGTTCCCTGCATCCTTCGTCCTCCAGCACGGGGAGCAGAGTTCACCCAGCCTCTTTTACAGGTGTGCAGGGAACTGGGGGAGCGGCAGGCTGCCGGGGCTCTCCTCCCAAGCATGTGCGCTCCAGATGGGCCAGGACTGAACGCCAGCCAATATGGAATATTATTTATAATAACAATAATAACAATATTAATAACATAAGAACATCTGGTAGCATTTTTTTCCGTCTACCATTTGGCTGGAGGCAGAGCATCCGGGTGACATGACAATGTATTTCTGTTTTCAATTTAGCCCCAGCTCAGCTGCTGCAGTGACTCAGAGACAGGCACTTCCAGGGATGCATCCCTGCTCCCGGTCTTGGCTGGCCCCACAGGTGTCCCACCACAAATGGCAGAAGCACCTAAGATCATCCATGCTTGGATTTCCTTTATTGGCTATTTCATAGGAGATTGCAAGGGTTTTTACGGTTCCATGGCTCCTTTCCATACTACCCTGTGAGGAAGTTACCCAACTACAATGGTGTGCGGTTTCAGACAGAAAACAAGAGCTGGCTGTTTTGAAATCAAACCAGAAGCAGCTCCATTACACATTTCATGCTATTGAAAGTATATTTGACTAAATACATATTTAAACTATGTTGGTATTGTTTTGAATTCTAAGGCTTTCAAATATGTCCAGTAAATATATCACTTCCACATACAAAGATTTCGGTTTTGACACGCAACTAACTAACATCTAGCCTAAAAAATTAATGCTGTGGTTAAAAACAGAATTTTAGCTTTTCTTTCCTCATTATACTGACAGAAAGCTAAAAGCAAAATTACCATGGGAGCTGCAGCTGTTGCTCCTAAAGTGTGTACAGATAGTTGCAGAAGGAATACTTTTATCCATCCTGCTCATCATAAGTTTCTCCCAGCAAGTTCTAGCTGGGAAGTTGATTTCTTTGGGATTTAGTGCACTGAAGGTGGATTCCTCAGTCATGGAAAAGGCTTTCACTTCAAAGCAGTTAACGCATTGTGCACGGACTCTCATCTGCTATAAATTTATACAGGTTGATGACAAAAGGTGCACTATTAAAACTTCATGTTCAAGAATAATGTTCATTTAAGTATTTGAGCATTCTCTCTCAAGTCATTAAAGACTGAGATTTATGTAAAGTAAATGAAGCATCCCCTTATGCCCTGAGAGGCACATATCCTGTTCCTGTCCTTGGGGTCAGCTGGCTCTGCACGTACGCTCAAGGACAAACTAGGTCTCAACACCGATTATATTATCAAATTTGCATATGAAGTAGCAAAAAACTGCTGATAAACAGAAAATCCAGGCCTTTGGCTCAGCATTTGTCGAGTTATTAAAATTAGTTGCTTTAGATGGCATCTGAAATAAAACCATTTCTCCTAATGCACTTTACTCACCACTCTGTGAATAGTAGGTTAGATTAAATCTAATTATGCAGCTTGACCTCCTAGTTTATTCAGCTGAATTCACAGGGCAATGCAAGGTTGCTCCCATCACCTTTGGCTCTAGTGCCGTGATTCTTAAAATCCGTAAGATGAAAATTTCAATAGTGCAGCACTATTTGTAACTGACAAAAGCCAGGAATTTGGTTAATTCTACCTCCAGCCTTATATTAATCCCCACACAGGTTCCCTGTTGTCACAAATATTATTAGCATATGAAATCTGCTGACTGCTGAAGTTTGGGGAATTTCARTAATGGAGGAATTTCCATACCCTTAAATCTAACACAATTTCTGAAGCAAACACTCTGCCAACATATATTGTAAAGCTCCCCTGGTTGGTCCAACACTCAGTGAGAGCAGCCAGGAGCCTAGAGCTGTGGTACACAAATACAGGACCAGACTTAGGCTGGAGAGGCAGTGGCTCCCTTTCCTCTTGGTGATGCTCGCAGTGCCACCCAAGTCGGGACCCAACATTTGCCTTTCTTTGGGATCTCATGGCTGGCCCCAGGTGCTGTGATTATATTACAGGGCAGAACACAATCAGACTAGAAATTTGGCAGCTGAACAGCCAGAAGAAATGGGGAAAAAGGAGAGTGGAAAAGAGCAGACTTGGGAAAAGGAAACTGGGAAGGAACAAAGAGAGAGCTGTAATCAGAAATCATCTGAAGCAATGCTGTTAACATGTTATCCATAACAGCGTCCTTGATGACAGTCCAGGACTCTCAGCTTGGGCCAGGGAACTGTCAGCTAAAAAGGAGTAAGTTCTTACATAGGTTCATGCTATTAATAGTGACAATGCTCCATAAATCTTACCATGTGCACTGTAAACAAGCTTTTATTCCTGTGGCTCAGGACAAGTCCTTCCAAATCCAGAATTTATCTGTCTCCCACCTACACAGACCAGAGGTCCAGCTTTGCAGGCAGAATTGAAACACTATGACACCATGTATGCACCGGCTGCACACATTTTTAGCATAAATTAGGTGTGATTCACCTTCCTCTTGCAAGATGTCGACCTTCTCAGTTCAATGTCTCCTCCCTTCCCACATCCTTCTTCTCCAAAATGGGGTCTTCCCTCCATTCTGTAGGGTATTCCCTCATACACAAGCTCTCTTGCTGTATGTGAACTAAAGTATTTGTGACAGTCACCTGGGAGGGGGACAAGTGGGTTCATGCCTTTGTCTGAAAGATCTGACACAGCAGGAGAGTGGGGACTACATCTCCACGGTCTCCAGAGAGGTCTTGCAGCCTGGACCGACAGYCTCGCCTCTTCCAGTGCTTCCTCTGAACGTGATAATTAAGTCCTTGAACCCAAGATCACAGCTTCAATGGAGAGACTGAAGTCCACAATCACAAAGCTTTTCTAACCTCCTTTCTCCTGCAAGGTGGATTAAACAGCCCTGGTTCTCCCTGGTCAAGGGTGGGTGTGTATTCAAACTGTGTGTCCCACAGACCGGGTAAGCAGGTAGAGCTGGAACTGAAAGAGGGTAGGTTTAGCTTTGATAGCAGAAAGAAATTATTTACCATGAGAGTGGTGAGACACTGGAACAGGTGGCCCAGAGAAGCCATGAATGCCCCATACCTGACAGTGTTTAAGGGCAGGCTGGACGGGGCTTTGACAACCTGGTCTAGTGGAAGGTGTCCCTGCCCATGGCACAGGGATGGAACTAGATGATCTTTAGGGTCCCTTGCAACCCAAGCCACTCTGTGGTTCTATGAAATACCTTCTCAGTCTTTCAGGGTGTGCCTTATTTTACATCAGAGGTAAGCAGTGAGACAGGCAGCCAGTCTTTGAACAGCAATTCTCTGTGCACCTTCAGGCAGAGGTGCTCTGCTCTCTACTCCCCACTCCCGGGTTTCAATAGTATATTGGCAAAGCCTGCATATCAACACTGATGATCTAGTAAGATTTTCATTGCTTTTTAAAATGCAGGTGTAGAAGACTGATGAAAGATCCCCAGAGCAATGTGGGTTATGGTGTCAACAACAGAAAACGAGAAAGAATATCAGTGATTCACTCTCATATTTCTGCAGGCATGTCGTCTGAAAGAAAATCTTATTTAGTGCTGAGTGTCATACTGTTACAGAAGGACAGGGATATCAAAAAATAGGAGAGGACACACACACACACTTGTGGCCACATTAAAAAGTATCCCTAGGAATATATACTGCAATTTATTGGCTCTGGTCATGGGGCCATGGATTTCTCTGTCTTCTTAAAGAGGATGCAGCTAACAGCAAAGCTCCCTCCTGATACCAGGTTAGTGTTGCTGTTAGTGAACTGAGGGCTTGTGTTGTGGCAGAAGGAAGAGAAATATTTCTCGGATTCATAAAGAGAGGACCCTGGGGCAGTCAGTAAATAGGAGAAGACCATGAAGATGACTAGTGTTGTATTGATGGCTGTCAGCAAGAAACTCAGAGCACAGTCCCTTCCAAGCTCTTTATAAGGAAAAACAGATGACAAGGGAATAAGGAAAGCCCTCCAGCCCAGTAAATCAGGGTGGACAGTCCATCTCTGCACTGAGTAAATGAGCTGGTCCAGGTCCTACCACAAAATATCAGAAGCTGGAGGGCTACGCCCACTTAACTTCAACCAACTTTTGTTAATGTGGGACCTTCAACCACACATTTTGGGGGATCAAGAAACAAGAGTGCTACTGGCTGCATTACAATGAACAAAATGAGCAGCAAAGTGACTGCATGTGGGTAATAAAAATAATAGCCAGTGGGAAACATGAGGAATCATTTAAATGATGCAAGAGAAATGATATACATCTGAGTATATTTTTTCATAGGCAAACAGATGAAAACTGGTCCTCCAGCAAAGCTGGGGTACAGCCAGGGACTTAGATGTTGCAATGTTTTAATTTGCAGATTTCCTGTTGCCTAGCAGACTCCTCAGCCAAGAATTAGACAGTCAAGATACAATTCTCGGGGAGAATTAGGTGCCTTAGAAGAGTATTCCTAGAAACCAGCACACTGAGCATGAAGTTATTTCCACTGCCCTGGAGGAACCACAGAAGAACAGAACAGGACCACAGTCACAGACAGCAAAAATATCTCTCTGCTCAGCCTGAATCTCCCCCTGAAGGAAGGTGTTCAAGCCCAGTCGACTGTTTGTCACAGAAAGATTTTTTGCTCTTTTCTTCATGTCCCATTGCATCCAGTATCTCAGTAGCCAGATCACACACATCAAAGCAGGCTCACCCCCACCCTCACCCTCCTCCAGCAACTATGCAAGGAGAAGCAGCTTCAACAGGAGAGACTGAGAAAGGCTCACCTTAAATGAATGCCTGCTGAAAGCCAGCAGAGGATATCGGAGAATGGCATTCAAATTTTTGTTCCAAATCAACTAGAGAAGGCGAGTTTGCAGAAATACCACACTCCCCAGATCAGCCTTGCATCAGCTCAGGGATTCTCCCCTGTACTCCACTCTGCTGAGACCCCACCTGGAGGACTGTGTCCAGTACTGAAGCCCCCAGCATGAGAAAGAAGTTGAAGCAAGTCCAGAGGAGGCCCAGAGGGTGGAGAACGTCTCYCATGAATGCAGGCTGAGAGAGCTGGGGCTGTGCAGCCTGGAGAAGACAAGATTCTGGGGAGTCCTTATGGCACTTTCCAGTACCTAAAAGGGGCCTACAGGAGAGCTGGAGAAGGACTTTTCCCAAGGGCACGGAGTGACAGGACAAGGGGGAATGGCCTCAAACTGAAAGAGAATAGGTTTAGATTAGACAGTATGAAGAAATTCTTTATTGTGAGGGTGGTGAGGGACTGGGACAGGTTTCTCAGAGAACTGGTGTAAGCCCAATCCCTGGAAGTGTTCAAGGACAGATTGGATGGGGCTTTGAGCAACCTGGTCTAGTGAAAGGTGTCCCTGCCCATGACAGGGGGGCTAGTACTAGGTGATCTTTAAGGTCCCTTCCAACCCAAACCATTCTATCATTCTGTGAATACACCCTGAAAAACCTAATTTATGTCTTCTTGCAAAAGCAAGGCCCAGTCTGAGGATAAGTGTGAAGGCCAAGAAACAGCTGTGGTGGGAGAAGACACTCCATTTGAGAAGCTGCTCTGCAAGAACTCAGAGGCGCTCTGAAAAGACCGGCCACACCATGGCTGCGGCTGCTGTAAGCACAACAACAGACAGAAGTCTGGGTGGACAGCATGGCCTTTCAAGTGTGCCTAGAAATCAGGACTAAGGTGCCCTGAGACATCCACCCATCTGACACTAACACCAATCCTACAGCTGCCTGTATTACCCACAGGAACATGCAGATCCAGATAAACTTTTTAAAAGCTTAATGAGGAAGTTTCACAGCCAGCTCTTTGTCAGCATTTTCTGGCCTCTGTATTAGGCATGGAAAACTGACAGACTCTTGTTATCTTCCCTTGTGTTTGCTACCTTGTGAATGATGGCTCTGCTCTCCCGGGGAAGAGAAGTGCAGCTGTGTATTTCATTTGTATCAGAACTCTGTCAGAAACTGAYCTTCTCTTTATGACCTCTTATTAAGTGTACAAGAGTGATATTAATGTGAAATCAGCTGAGAGATAGATCCAAGGAACAGCTATCCCAAAGAATATTTATGTGATTTTATGCAGCTAACAGTCAAATGCTTCTGCATGAGGGGAATCTATTTAAGTAATATTATAATTACGACAGCTGTACACTGCTTGCAAGCAACCTCTCCACTGATTTTGATTGATATCCAGACCTTCAGGCACTGAAGAAACCTGCTTTAAAATAATTAAAATATACATTTTATTGTCCAAGTTAGAATAATCTTGACAGTCTAACCTCAGAAAAAACATTTTGAAATTGGCATGAATTACATATGCTTTAGACTTGTATTAAGGATTTTTTAAAATTTAAGATAAATGTGCACTAACTCATTTTCAATGTGGCATCACTCCCAGTCTCAGATTCAGCATATTTCTCCCTCTAGGGCTGCCAGTGAAACTTTCCTTCTGGAGGCAAGTAGTTTTCACTAGTGTCTTACCTAGCTCCTTAAGACAGGCTTCCCTACTAAATAAACCACTGCAATTTGAAACCACAGGGAAGCAAACTACAAACCTCTTTGCCCAGAATGACTGTAAACATGCAAACACTCAATAAACAAAACAATCTTTGAGTTAATGAGGATACATGCCAATAGCCACCTTGTTTTCTGCTAAGTGAATATTCTAGACTGAAAGGATTGAGATAAGCAGGACTCAAACAGTGCTGGTGATGTAGTTCAATTTACCAGTTAATAGAATGTGCTTCAGAACAACACAGCAAAACTGCTCTGAGTAAAAACAATCAAAAAATAGATAATTTTTCTGACCGTATGAGACCATCTCCCACCTCTCAACAGTACCCCAGACTACTCCCTTGTTATAATTAGGGTTATGTGGGATATTACTGGTGGCAAAACTTGGTCGAATACACAGGACCTCTTTAGCAATCAGCCAGACAAAACAATAGCAAATAGACCACAAAAACAATAATCCTGTGCTGGCAGAGATGGACACTGGATGATCTAATTGACCTTCTGCATTTGAACCTTGTCATCTATCACTGACTACGGGCTTCAGAAAAATGAAAAATGTGTAAGATGAAAACAGGTTTAACAATAGAAAAAGAAAACACAAATGCAAATACAGAATGCAATACAATTGCTCAAGATGCAAATTATAACCAGACCCAGGGACAGATTAAGAAATGGTGAGTATATTCAAGAGTCCCAGACTCCAAATAGTAGGTTACTGTAATGCCTCCTTTTTAACCCCACTCAGACACTGAGCCAGCAGGAAACTTCATTTGCAGGACTTGGCTCTCCTCATGTTCAGGACATAGGTAAAAATGCACATTCAAAGCTGCAGTTTTACTTCTAGATCTACAGCACATTAAAGGCAACAACCTAGGCTTCATTTTTCAATAAGAAGAGTCACAGAAAGTAGCTCATTTAATCCAAGGCAGCTGAAGGCTGGATAAAATCCATGTCTGTGGAAGGCAGTATAACCAACACATGAATACAGCTCTAGAAACCCTGATTTCTACTTTACACTAGGAGCTATGAGAGTAGTACTGCTGCCATTAGCTGAAAAAGTACCTTGGAGTTCTACTATAAGCAGCCTGAAAATCTTTGCTTTGTAGAACAAGTTAATCTGCATTTCTTTAATTTCTGCAGTAAGCCCCATGGCCTGAGGACACAGCATGCTGAATGCTCCTCAACACTCTCGCTCCTTCAAGAATCTCCAGCCTTTTTCCAAGGCTCAGGCACATCATCTCCACAGGCAAAATACAGGAAAAGAGACTGTTCTCCTCTAGAAATGTTCTCCTCTCTTTCTTTGGGGAACAATGGACTTGCTTCCCAATTCCTAGTAAAGAAGCAACTCTAATGCGTCCCCACTTTGTTGAGATGAAGCTCAAAAGCAGAAACTTTATAAAGGAGAGAAAAGCAGAAGTACTTGTGAGGGGCTGCAGTTCTGCTCTCTTTCATCTCTGCTATTCAGCTTGAGGTCCACAGAGCACCAGGGTTTCTACATCATCAGGAGGTGGCTGGTAAAATGACTACACTTTGTTTCAAGCAAACCCACAGCTTCCAAGGGGGTTTGCCGAGAAGCATCACCACCTGCTAGAGAAAACAGTGGGAGCCAGTCACTTAGCTACCAGTTTTTATGGGTTGGCAGGACCTACTGGCAGGCATAAAGATATTTTAATTATCAACACATATTATCAAACTGTTTGATTACAAGATTAAGATAGCATTTTGCAAATTGATTAACTCGGTTCCCAAAGATATTCTTACTTATTACTGACCCTTTTATCCAACAAAGAGAGGGATACAGAAAGGTTCATAGACTTTATAAGGCTATATCATCCTTCAGTTAAGAAAGGTTGAGAAATACTACCCTTATTCAAAATATTCAAAGACATTACAAATGTCCCTGCTCTCTGCTATATGATTTTCAAAGCTAGATTAAAAAGGGAAAAGTATAACCTTAAAAGAGATAGATCAACCTCTCCCAAGGTCCTTGCTGCAACAGAAATGGAGCTGAATGCATAAGAGTGACCTTCTATTTTGTGGTTTTCCAATTTTTCCTCTTGCAAGTAGAATTAAGAAGAAGTTTAGGTTCATTCTATTAGTTACACTCTTGAATAAAAGCTATTTCTGTCCTCTGTCTCTAACAAAATGTCCCCTCTCTCAGAAGTAACCCAACAGCTCTAGTAAGCTGTTACAGGTCTCTGTTGAACAATTCCTTTGCAAATCAGATTGACACAGAACAATTTCCTTGGCCAAGAAAACCAAGAACTCAGCCAAAAAAAGAAAAAAAACCCCAAACCTTTCCCCTCGATTTTCATGCAAACACACAACTGTAATAATATTTGAGCATATTTTCTCATCAGAATCAACTACTTCACTCTTAAACAACTTACAATATTTAGCCAGCCATCCAACTAAACTGCTGGTCTGTCCAAACAATTAGTCATATTTTAAACCAATGTTAACAGGCAAGATCATGGTTTCCATAATAAATATATATGTTGATCATTTTAGTAGAAACCATACTTTGTATCTGTTTCTCCAATATTTATCCTATTGTATGTATTTCAAGGTAGTTAATACTCAGATGACAACTGTTGGAGAAGAGAAGAGAAGAGACGAGAAGAGAAGAGAAAAACCAAGGCTGGCATAGATCCTACCTCATCCTGAGTTTCTGCTTCTGGGGCAGGAGTCAGGAAAATGAAAGGTCTCAAAAAACTTCATTCTGTCACAAGTAATGAGTAGGAAAGAGGAAGGTGAACCCACAAAGAAACCAGAACAAGACGAGACCTTGGCATTTCAAACTCCCTTCCAATTCATATAAACGGAGACTGTTTCCTTTGGGTTTAAATCCCCACCCCACCTTATTGCTGTGCTGCACATTTTAAGTAGAGGTCCTAACCATTTACTTGATTGAATAACCACCGTGTGTTCCCAGAAGAACTGCAATCACCAGGAAAACCCAGGTCACTAGTGGCCAGCCCAGGAGACCAGCTGCTCTGCCACCTGCTAAGGGGTGAGTGGTTTTACTGGCAGGAGGCAAACACACTTAGAGAGAAGGACATTGCACACTTTGGTCCTTCCAAGCCCTGCACCTCAGGGCACAATGTCCTGCTTTGACAGAAGAGGCACTGACAGCACAAAATCAAACAGCTGGCTTCCCGCTGCAGAGGTGAGAAGGGGAGAATGGGAGGGTGGGTGTCTGTGGTGGCCTGAGGCACCTGGGCACAGATCCCTCTCCCCTCTGACTATGCGACCAGGTGCTCAGAGGAGACCGGACACTGGCCGCTGGTACATGGCCTCAAAGCCAGCTGCAGCAGGACACCTTTCTCACAAGGACTGTCTGAAACAAAGACATTCTGAACAAAACCCCACACTTTGGTGTCGGGTTTTTTTGGGCTAGGTTTTGTTGTGGGTTTTTTTGGTTTTTTTTCAGGCAGACATTTATGTAACAGAGAGCACCTGAACTAACTGAAATCTAAGTAACAATGTAGGGAAAGGAGAGGGGAAGGAATGGGGAAAGAAATGGAAAAGCTTGGTCATCAGTAATTCCTTACCTATATATAATAATTTCTAAGCTAAKCACCTAAGCATGTGCAAAACTGCATAGACAAGTCTTCCTCTGGATCACCTCCAAGTCATTAATGCAGATACACTTATAATTAATGAGATTATATATTTCGTGAGATCTCATCATTTCCAGGTCAGTGTAAGAAGAGTAATTTTGGAGGGGTCAGTTGCCCTTTCTTATCCGAAAAACTTGTGCCAATGTAAAATTACTAAGTAGGAGGAGAATTAAAGCACTGGAAACTGGACAATTTAAGTCTCTGGAGATATACATCTGGCTTTATAGTTCATTCTTTGATATTTGTCTTTAAAAGCCTGAAAGAGTACAAGCAATTGAATACCAATTAAACCATTACAGTGTCTGGAGGGCATTTTTTCCATTACTCGTTCAATAACCTAAATGAGGTATTTTAGTTTCTTCTGTAGAGTTCAGATTTACAAAAACACACACACAAACAGGCATGCCTTTGAATGCTGAAACTCCTGGTTTATAAAATCACGTATTGAGATCAGTTCTGAGGAAACTCCGAAACTACGGTGCAGTTATGACAGGACAGTCAGCAGATAGGGATCATTTTGAAGAAAGGCACCCCCTCTGTCCCACTTAGAGCAGCTGAGTCAAAGTGAAGCACACTCAGCCATTGTAGCTACAAAGGCATCCTACAGTTACAGCAAGGACTCCTGCAAAGTTATGGCCCTTGTGCTTCGTTATAAAGAAAGCAACCTGTGGGACTGGGTGCTTCAAGTTTGCGATTCAACAAATGTTCTTTACCTCCTTTTCCAGAACTTGCCTATTAACGCAGCACATTAGTTGGACACTTTACAAACTGCCCTATCCAACTTTCCAGGTGCTCCAAATCTACAGAGCAAAAGGTGACTGGTACCAAAAGACACGTGGGTACCAAGCTTACAGACTGGCAAAACCTTAAGCCAAGAAGCTGTTAAGTCTCCTTTTCTTGGTCCAGACTATAAAGAGGGTGTAATTTTTCATGGTAGAAGATTGCCATGGAAGACATTTGCCTGTGCTTTTTTTAATAATGTCTGTTTGGCAGCTATAGGGAAATGGACCATTAGGTATTTTTCCATCTCTAGAGTCTATTATTCTAACTTAATTTAGAAATATCAGTCCAGTATCCATCTGCAGCAGTGAAGGCTAGAAAGCCAGAGTTAAGCACAGCCATAAAATCACAGGCTGCTGGAGCAGCCAACACGATCAGTTGTCCATATCTGGTAGCCAGTAATCTGATAGTACAGTCTCTTACCTTTAAGACTGAAAATATCCATCATCATAGAATGGGAATTGATTTCTAGAAGAACAAACATTAAACTTTGAAAATAATCTTCTAGGCATGTGCTGGAGGTACCCCACCAGCCCATCCTCTGTCTTTGCGCTGATGTGTTGCATCCTGTGAAGAAGGCTAAGACAGACTCTCTGAAATGTTGTGATGTTTTTCTCTTCACCTTGTCACAGCTCTGCTGAGTGATGGAGGAGGATTGAATGGTCTATTCTCTCTGGAGTGAGAGAATAGTGTCAACACTGCTCTAGATTTCAGATCTGGCAAAATGTGCCCGACGGTGACATGGAAGAACAGTAAGTTTTAAATGACATCTCTGCTCTCATATGACTCCCATGAAGGTCTGCCATTAATAAGATAAAGCTTTCTTAAAAATTAAATGTTATTCTTGTGTCTCTCATACTGAGTATTTCAGCTCAATGCGGAGTTAAATAAGGCAGACACTTGCTTTAGATGTGGAGGATAAGCAACAATTATCAGTTTTAATTAAAATCTGTAAGTGTGCTTTAGTCCCAGCTCACAGACTAGCAATGCTCCATAGATAAATTAGTCTTTCCTGACATCAGCAATCACAAACATTCATTTTTTTTACTTTGGAAATCCTTCAGACAAGCTTTGAAGATAACTGCTACAATAAAGGATTGACTTTCTCAGTTTCCTAGGTCTTGATCTGTTTGCTGTAGTTTAGTATAAAATAAAGAGTACTTTTCTTACAACTGACAAGTCAGAATGAATGAAACCAATTGTGCAGATTACCACCTTTGAAGTTTTACTTGAAGATCATACTAATTGTCCAGAAAAATTTAACAGCAACTGACAAATTCACTTGCATTGTTGCTCATGGTACGAAGCAGTTTTGTTCAAGAGAAGGTGCAGCAATATTGTGGACAATTACTTTATATTTCACCATGAATTTCCCCACCAATTTTAAAATAATTCTCTCTTTCATGTATTTTTAGTACACTCCTATGAGTCGTTGGTTCTTTCCAGTTAGAAAGCAAGTGAATGTAAGTGGTGCCCACAAGCACTAAAATATTAAATGCTACAACAGAACCCTACAAAATTACTAGTTTCACAGATAGATCCAGATTGAGATTTACAGATCCAGAACATTTTGCTTCCCTGATCTCCTAGCACAGAAAAAAATCCTGGTGGATGTAAAGCCTTGTGAGCTGGTTGTGATCAGCCCTAGGAGAAAAGCTGGTGGAGTGGTTTGGGAGCCAGCCTGAGACTTGGGAGACGTTCATTTTTCTGCTCCACTATGGCATCAGGTATGCCTCCGGGCAAGTCACATTTCTAAAATGTGAATAATGTCAATTTCATAAGGATCTTCTGAGGACAAATACATTCAAGAATGCAAGACACTCAAATCACAGAATCACAGAGACAGAGAATAGTTTGGGTTTGGAAGGGACGGTAGAGATCATCACGTTCCAACCCCCCTGCCACCTTCCACTAGACCAAGTTGTTCAGAGCCTCATCCGACCTGGCCTTGAACACTTCCAGGGATGGGGCATCCACAACTTTTCTGAGAAAGCTGTTCCAGTGCCTCAACAACCTCAGAGGGAAGAATTTCTCCCTAATATCGAAACCTACTCTCTTTCAGTTTAAAACTGTTATCTCTTGTCCTATCACTACGCTCCCTGATATAGAATCCCTCCTTATCTTTACTGTAGGTCCCCTTTAGGTACTGGATAGCTGCCAGAAGGCCTCTCTGGAGCCTTCTCTTCTCCAGGCTGAACAACCTCAACTCTCTCAGCTTGTCATTACAGGGGAGGTGCTCCAGCCCTCTGATCATCTTTGTGGCCTCCTCTAGACCTGCTGGAGCAGATCAATGTCTTTCTTGTCTTGAGGGCCCCAGAGCAGATGGTTTATATAAATACACAAAGTAACTATGTAAGCTTCGTGTTTGGAAACTTTGCAGGATAAGGAATCGTAGGTTTCCATATCATTTGTAGAAAGAAAGGCCACAGCAAGAAGAGTCTTAACCTTGCCTTCCTGAAGGCAGGTGTTTCACACAAGAAGATGTTCCCAGCCGCAGAGATGAATGTGTTCTTGCATTTCACACACAGAAACCACCCTCCTGCTTCAGGCAGGATATAAACTCTGGGTTACCCACTGCAGTCACAGCTGCTGCTCTGTCATTCTTGCACTGCTTCACCATCTCAGCATACAGGGTACAAATATCCCCACACGGCATCTCATTCCAAACACCTCTCAAAACTCCTCAGTGTGCTGCGGTTTGCTGGGCAACTGACTTAACCTGCTACACAATATTGCTGCTCCCTCATGTTAGTCAGGGTGGCATTAACTAGTCTGGTTTATGTCCTGCTACTCAGACCTTGCCCACACAGCCCAGCACATCCTCACACCAGCTACCCCAGGCATGCTCTCTGAAATGCCCGGGTTAATTCATTGCAGCACCCAAATGAAAGGAATCCCAGGACACCCCTCAGCTGACAGACTGAGAGGAAAGGACTGATTTCTCAGGAAAAATCAGTAGCCACTGAGTTGCAAATCCAAATAGGCCAAAGACCAAATCAGAAACACACTGTGTTCCAAAAGGGCCAATTTCACAGCGTTGGAAACTATTATCAGCCAAACGAGTTTGGAGAGAGAATTTTTGAAAGGAAAACAGAAGTAATAATTACAAGGTATTAAAAAAGAGAGCACTGAATACATAAAGATTCACAATCACACACAAAAAAAGGAAATTTTTGCTGCTGTGACACACACCATGGTTGGACTTCTTTACACCTTAAAACCCTCCAGAATCTGAAGAGAGGCTGCAAGTGCTGCAGGGCTGCAAATCTCTTTATGCCCCTCTGAGGTGCTAAATCCCATGTACCATTTATAGCTCCACTACTGATCCTCATGGTTCCTCTGTGTTAGCTTTGGCAGACCTTGTCCCTGGATCACAACAAGGAATGAAAATTTTCAGCAGCCACAACACAGCCCTTCAGTTAAGGGAAAAATGTAATAAAGCGTTACGTTTCAAGTGAATAAACAACCCCCAAAGGCAATCCTCCTCACTTTAGTTTATCTTTCCTTTTCTCAAAGGCATGGTCTGAATTTCCTTCTTCAGAGGTGAGCTGTTGGATCAACTTGTGGTGGTCATGAAGCTGTGGTCTCTGTCACATCACTCCTAGACCTCAGGCTGACTGTGGAGGCTGTGCAGCTCCTTGCTGAATTGCTCAAGAACCTCCTGGCAGGAGGAAAGCAGCTGATGGTCTTTTGTGTGAGAGAGACCACGGCTTCATGACCACCACTAGCTGATCCAACAGCTCACCTCTGAAGAAGGAAATTCACTCCCTTGGGATAATATTTTTCAGAGAAATAACCCGTTTTCTGCTGGCTTAGTATGTTGAGCTGGCACAAGAAAGGCTCCAGTAAGAAGCAGTCAGTGTAAGAGTGGGTAACATTGCTCTGCTAAGCAGAGGGTGAGAAAAGCCAGGACCAGGGAATAGGGAAAAGGCACAAACCCCACTCCTTTCAACAGCACTGCACTGTCACATTAGCATCCATGCTTGTGAAACCGCAGGCTGAGGACTTGCTGCAGAGCAATAATTCATCTGCAGAACCTTTCATGAAGTGTAATCCAGTACTCCCAAGCAGGATTCGTATCTTACCCATCAGCTCCCAAAAGCATCATACATATAAAGTAACAATCTAGTGAAAGAGGAAATAAAATTAACTGCACAAATATTTAGATAACCCACAAAAAAAAGGAGAAGTAGGCAGCAGCTCATAGAAATCATAAGCCAGAAACCTGATAAGATGGCCAAAAGGACAAAAGGAAATAAATTCTGTGACTGCCAAGAGAGCAAGAGAGATTTTGATCTTTGGGTGTTTGCTCTCCTGTGTTTTTGTTGAATTATTGGGGTTTTTTGTATATCAAAATCAAATTGGTTCATTTTTGGATGGACAAAGTAGATGAAAATGAAGAGGACAAAACTATTTCACAAATATTCTTATCCAGCATACAGAAGCAGGGGTTGGTATGTATATATGAAATGAAGGTGAGTTGACTGGCCTCACTGTAAACAACGAAGTTCAGTAAAAAACCAGACATTACCAACTAGAGTAGCTCCTAAACGAGCAAGTCTGAGTTCTGCACATCCAAGAGTTCTAGAACAGCAGATGGAAAAGCATTCTAGATTTACTCCTCTCCACTGACTGGAAGGAGACTAACATAACTGCTCGAGATATGCTGCTGACATGAAAGATTGGGTGCCACCTTGGGACTACACTCATTCCTACCTTAGGACATCCTCAGAGGGAAAGAAGAGCTCAGTTCCTGTGCATTTCCCCTGCTCCTTCAAAGCAGCTGGAGACAAGTTGAGGCAGCCTCTCAAGCTCATACTTGCTGAACAGTGATGGAGCATAACAGCAGCTAATGGGGACAAGAAGAACACCCTATAAAAACAAAGCCCTCAGCCCACTGGAAATGAGTGGAAGGGGTAGGTCTCCCACAGAAGAACAGAGGGGCTGCATGTCCTTCCATGCTGGCAGGCACAGCCTGGAGACAGGAGATGCTGCTGTGCCTACACTATCTTCCATAATGCTTTAGAAGCAGCCATCTCCTTCACAATTTTCAGATTTCCCAGAAATTGCAAGTGGGGAAAGTTGCTGTTGTTCCTAATGATTAACAGACTATGCCATAAATACAACTGGTAGCATTCACATTCCTTCTCAGTGCAGGAGGTGCTCCAGGCAGGCCAGCAAGGCACTTAGGGCAACTGCAGCAAGGAACTCCTGCCATCCCCTCCAGCAAGCGCTGGCATCTAAGCCAATGTGCTCACAAGTAGCTTTCAGATGCCTTTGTGAGCTGCAGCCTCAATACCTGGAGGGGCTGTGCTGGTGACGAGGGCACCCTCTGGCAAGGCCACGGGGGAGAGGCTGTCAGCACCCCACAGCACTGCCTGTGTTCAGAGCACTGCCTCTTCTCTGCTTCAGCGTGGCCATGAAGAGAGGAACACACTGAGCAAGGGCTTACTAAGCTCATAAAGTTTCCAGAAGACTCTCCTGGCAAGAGGGAAGAGGAGCAGGAACATGGGCCACTTGCCAGAGATTGATTTGTCCAATTTAAAGAAATTAATTTAATTGTTTGTGGCAGTAGGAAAGCTTGCAGCTGCTGGCTCCAGGAAGCCTGGACAGCAAGACAACACGGCGCCAACACTGCCAGAATTAAGCGAGGTGAACACCCAGCAACCAGGACTCAGGAAGCTTGGTGGCTTCACGTCCCTGCAACGACAGGCTTGCACACCCACTGCTTCCATTCTGAACTGTTACATCCCAGGGTGGCAACCCTCTCTAAAATCCATGCTGGCTGTTAACACTTAGTGTAGCTGGTATGAGAGTGTTTAAAAAAACCCACCACTCTGCAATCAAAACCTCATCCTGCAAAAGCCAGGGGTCTGTCCTGCAAAGGGGAGCCCCAGAAGGCTATTGGGGTAGTGGGACCCTGAGTCCCAGCCCAGGGAGGTCAAAGGCACGGAGAACGCTAACAACTGTGTACTTACAAAATTATGTTTGCTTAGGTTTTTTTGCCTTTTTTTTTTCCCCTCAGAAGATAAGAACAGTTGGAGAAGTATATGCTGTGGGGCCTCAGCAAATCTATTGCCAGGATTTGCTGTTTGAGGCTTCATCCATCCAGTTTTAATCCAAATTAGTAGGAGCTTCAGAAAGGGATTCTGGCAAAGTCACAGCTGGAAAGATTTTCGTCATTAATTCTGCCAGGCATATAAAAATACAATTAAAAAAAATAGGAAGGGGGTGGGATACAACAGCTCTTGGCACAAACTTGATTTGGTTTGCTTTTAGTGTAAAAACAAAAACCAAAATAAAATCCGTATTTAATTAAAAAATAATCCTTATCTTTGTCTTTGACATTTTTACATAAGGCTAAAAATGCTATTCTATGATTATTATAGAATTAATTTCTTAGCTTCATAAAGAGCCAAAGCGGCTGGGGGTGAGCGGAGAGGGCCCGCTCCCCCGGCCCCAGTGGCACAGGGCTGTGCAGATTTTTGGCAGGTCATTCCCTGTAGCACACAGCAGTAGTTTAACGAGTTCAGCCTGCAGCCTGTCAGCAGGAACACCAGAACGGGGAGGCAGAACAGCGCAGGTGGTGCCTGGGCGCTTGTGTGTACTCACCCCGTGTGCACCAGCACGGTCACGCTGCCCACACCAGCTCCTCGGCAAGGACAGGACCGAGCACAGGCACCACAACACTGAGGAAGCTGCCTTCCAGTGACCACTGTGGAAGAGCCGTGCCCAGAGGTGTACACACACTTCTGTGACACCACCTGTTGCAAGCTGTGGAGACTAAAAAATGACATTTTGCAAATACCAACTTCGACAAATATTTACTGCTCAAGAAAGGCAGCCCCTTTTCTCACGTAAAAAGAAACATTTTCCCCCTTTTTCTCATGTAATTTCCTGTATCCAGGGAGTGTTGTTTTAAGGAATGAGGTTTGAGCAAAGGCACATAAGTACTCTCTGCCACATACACATTTTGAAGAGAGAGTAGGAACTTCCCAAAACTCTCCTAAWTTGCTACGGGTCTATTTATCAATGAGACACAAGGTTCTCTCCAGGACAGGAGCCTATGTCCTACAGTGCTGCTCATGATCCTGGTTGTCCTTAGTCTCTGTCACAGCTGTTATTGCAATAAACCCACTGCACTTGACCAGCACTCCTAATCTCAGATCTCAGAGCTTTCAGTGAACCGTCTCAAAACAAACCTGATTTATAAAGGCATTAACTGTGACCACAGAGGCATCATTCCACCCATCATACACATTCACACAAGAACAGGACCACAACTCAGTGGAGAAGACTGCCTGTATGTAAGGAGCTGGACTGGTGAGTCAGACTGGGCAATGAGACACTGGAGAGCAGTGCTGTGGAAAGGGACCTGGGGGTCCTGATCGATGGCAAGTTGAACACAAGTCAGCAGTGCCCTGGCAGCCAGGAGGGCCAACCGTGTCATGGGGTGCATCAGGCACAGCATCGCCAGCTGGGCAAGGGAGGAGATTATCCCACCTTGCTCTGCACTCGGGTGGCCTCACCTCGAGTGCTGGGGGCAATTTTGGGTGCCACAATATAAGGAAGATATTAAACTATTAGGGAGTGTCCAAAGGAGAGCAACAAAGATGGTGAAGGGCCTTGAGGAGAAGCCGTATGAGGAGAGGCTGAGGTCACTTCGTCTGTTCAGCCTGGAAGAGACTGAAAGGAGACCTCATTGCAGTTACAACTTCCTCATGAGGGGAAGAGGAGAGGCAGGCACTGATCTCTTCTCTGTGGTGACCAGTGACAGGACCTGAGGGACTGGCCTGAAGTTGTGTCAGGGGAGGTTTAGGCTGGATATCAAGAAAAGGTTTTTCACCCAAAGGGTGGTTGGGCACTGGAACAGGCTCCCCAGAGAAGTGGTCACAGCACCATGCATGACAGAGTTCAAGAAGCATTTGGACAATGCTCTTGGGCACATGGTGTGACTCTTGGGGATAGTCCTGTGCAGGGCCAGGAGTTGGATGATCCTGATGGGTCCCTTCCAACTCAGCTTATTCTGTGATTCTGTAATAGATCCAACTACTCTCAGGATCTTCTCCACATAGCTATGTTTCATCTCTAGCCAAAAATCACAGTATTTAAGGAACCTTGGCTATTAGTTGTTAAGAACTTTCATAACTAAATTTATTCTGCACTGAAATTACCCACTTGCATTTCTCCTAGCGCTACATCAATAGAAGAAAAGATAGTACAAAGATTAGTTTTGCCTCCAAAATACACAGCATAACTCTCAGTGTTTAGTGGAAATATTTCATATTGGTCTCAAGATAAAGCAAATACACTCTGGGTTGTCCAGTCATGGCACTGAATATCCATCCATAGTCATCCCATCTTCTGGAACAGACTGCAAAGAAGGAAGTATTGTGATAAACTATGACTTTTGCCAATGGTATCTCCTTATGGAGATGAGACTGTTTAGTTAGGACTTACGTATTTCATTAGAATTAACTACTTATCTCATCACATACAATAACACCACCTGTTACTTTGCACTTTATTAGTGAAATATTTATTGGAATTAATTCATGAAAAACAAATTTTAAATTAGAATTTTATACATCAAGTGGAATTTTCATTGGAAAAAAATTTCAAATAAAATTTCCTTTCGGAGGGAATTACCACAGTCATACTACTATGCTGTTTTGCCGTGTTTAGAAGATTTTTTTATTTCCACCATTTTTACGAAAAGCAACAAAAATTTGGATTAGAATCTCAGATGATCATTGACATATCTTCGTACAAAATAATCTCTTTCCAGCACCCAAAAAGTGAATTTAAAGAAAAAATTAACTTTTGGGGAATTTCGAATGAAGCATAATGTCCTGATCCTACCCAGCGGTACTCAAAGTACTCATCGTCAAACCTGACACAAATGGTGGAAGCCTCCTGTGCCTTGGTTTGCTGTGGGTTGTCAGCAGCCTCTGAAGCACCTCCTGGGCATCTCCCTAAATGCACAGTCAGCCAATGTCTGAACAGTGGCAGCAAACACACCAAGATCTCCCTCCTATCAATGGATTTTACCTTTCAGCTGCCCACCTCACTTTATGCAACCTACAAGAGTTAAAAAAGATCTTATTTGGCAAACCTGTCTTGATGTCCAGTACCCTCAGTGCAGCTAGGCAAAATGTGTGCGTTGTCTGGGACCTTGGGTCTGATGAGGTGTTTTAGTTAACAGAGAGCTCATGTCTTGTTTCAGAGGTGTCCTCCCCACCCACAGGCTCAAGAAAGCTGGAACTGGTGAGACGCAGCACGAAATGCAAAATACAGTATATAAAATAACAGCACCCAGGACAGAAAACTGTAATGAAAACGGCTGTGAGGATACATACATAAACAGAGATTCTTACAGTCCAATAAGCCAGTAAGAGAATATCAGAGAAATACATTAAACAGGGTAGCATGGGGGGAGGTAAGATTTATTTTGCCTTTTTAAATTATGTGATCACCAAAATCAATTATACAAGAGAATAAGGTTAACGAAACACATTTTTTTTCCAATACCAAACAAAATAGAAAGGCAGAGAGGGATACCAGTCTCTTCATTCTCCTGGGTACCCACAACTCTATTTTTCTTAGGAAGAAGTTTCCAGACTGAAAAGGCAGCCTTGTTCAACTCTGGACCTCAGTTTAGACTGCAAACCAAGCTAAACAGCAAAGAAAGAACACATTAAATTTGTCTTCTCAGTTTCTCTGAAGAGGTAGAGAGGCAGAAAAGAGAAACATGGTGGTGATGGGAGCTGAGCCAGCAGCTGAACCTCCTGCCAGCTAACCCCAGAGCTGCTGCTTGTTCAACAGGGAAACCTGCAACCACTGTGTATCATCCCCTTCAGTCTTGCCTGCTCTAACCGGACATTTTTGTCTCTGGAAAACCTGTGGCCAGAGGACAGTGGAAAGTCACAGGGTCACCATCTCTCTGACACCCTTCTCTGGCTGGTAGCCTTCTCTGAAGCTGTGGAATTGTCCCAGGGAAAGTGGAAATAACCATTAAGAAGAAATCTTAAAAAGCAGCAACAGAAGGAAAGCAAAGATTCAGAATTATTGCTTCCTCTCTATACCAGTTCTACATTTAACCAATATCAACACACCCTGAAAGCCCATAGTTTATCTTAGCAACATTTTTGAGTAATTTTGGACAGGTGAGCCCTGATTGAGAACTCACAAAAATTTGACTTCTTTCTGCCARTTGTGGGGTGTACGGATACTAGTGACCTTCATAAGTCACAACTCTGAGCCATTAGTGCTCGTCTAATGAAAAAAGCAGAGATACTGAAATGTTAAGGATTTCCACCACAGCCTTCCAGCCCTACTGAACGGGCAGAGAGGAATAAAGGGTCCACCAAAACCAACCTTAAAAATCTGTTGGAGAGTCTGTGTCCAGTGAGGGAACATTGCTTCTCTACTGGAAGAGACCCAGAGTCAGACGTCATCCCACCAACAGACACCAGTTTCTCAGGCTGGTTTACAGAGAGAACTGCACTGTCCTTGAGAAGTTCAGCCAAGACCCTTGTGTTCCCACTGAAAAAGTTTTTCGTATGCATTTACTTGTGTCTCTTTGTTTTAAAGAGAAGATCAAGAAGCAGCAGGGCCAGGACTGGTTGTCGCAGCAGGAACAAAAAAAATTGGTTAGAGCTTTTGTCCAGGTCTTGTTTCCATGTGGGTTTTCTGATGTTTAATGAGAGTTGAACTCGTATTACAGCCTTTTCCTTGGAAGAGATTGTCTTCTTCTTCAATCCCTCTGCCTATTTCAACAAAATGTGTAGCTCTGTTATCTCTAAGACAACATCAAACCTTGACCTTCTGTTAAACTTGGTCAAATTGGCCACTAATTATAAGAAGTATTAGAGAGAGATAGCAGGTAGGGCACACAATGAATGCACAGAAAATCTATTCCCTCTACTTTTCCACTTCCTCTTCCCATAGATATGTGGGAGGCTTGCAGCCAGGAACACCACCACCAAGTAAAGGTATCCTAGGAAAAGAGGGGTCTCTTCCCCTTTGTTGCCGCAACAAACCCTCCCTACAGCAAGAAACGGCCTCTGCCCATATGACCTCGCAGCCGTTTTCAACTCCTCCCTCCTTCCAATTTCCCGCAGCACAACAAAGCACTCCAAAAATAACATTTATTTTTAAAAACTGGAAAATGGCACAAACCACCCCAAAGGAGAGAATGACAACAGCATGAGTTCAGCGCGGGCTCATGAACTGACACTTCCCGCCAGGGACAGGAAACTGGAACCTCACGGAAAGAGACTGAATGGAACCAGATTGATGGAAAGTGCCAGAAGCCACAGCCATCGATGGCCAAATCCTGCCGAAGGATAACTCAGCCACTCGTCAGCCCTGCACTAGGGCGAGCCCCAGGGCTGTGTCACAGCTCCAGATCTATAAACGCCTGTGCTCTGGAAGTCTGCATGCACAACAGGCTGGAGCGTGCACACCAAGCAAGGAGAAATTTAAAGATGAGGAATATTTCCAAATGATAGCTTTAAAGTTGGAGATTAGCACAGCATGAGCATCTCATTTCAATCCTAAGCGATTTTTGATTAGCAGATGTTGATGCGGCACCACAAACGCACTGACAGTTTCTGTCCAAAATGGTTTTCTTCAGTACTGACAGAGCTGATATGTATGGACTGCTAAACAGAGGTCACACCACCACTGCTGACAGGACAAAAAGCTGGACCAGGCAGAGGAGAAATAAACTAAATCATTTTCGCTGAGTAGACAGAGCCAATTTGCCACTACCTTACCTCTCCTCTAACCATTTAGATCATGTGTATTTAAGGTAACTTTCACGAAAATGAAGTTATAAATGCATAATAAATACGTCTAGAAAAATTCCTTGCATATGAAAAACTGAAATTAATTTTAATTTGTAAAGTAATAAAAGCTGAATGCCAAACTGTAATGCTGAAATGAAGACAGGTTTTCAGAAGCAGTAAGTTTTTGATGTAATATTTGAAAGTAATCAATTCAAATTCTGCTTTTGAAAAATTTTCTAAGCTTTGATCTTGCTCCAAGTTGAGTCCAGAACAACTGTTATATGGCTGACATTAAAAGTGTCAAAACAAAGTGATTTATAATGGAAACACAAACTAAATCACTATTTAAGAAGTTTTTAACACACCACAGATTAGATCCAGAAGGTCAGACTAAGTTGTCACTGAGTTTGTAAGCTTTCCTGCTGCAGCTGAGGACCACAATACACAGAAGAGCAAATTCAGTTAATGAACTCGATCAGATGCACACAATGACTTGTGCCTTCCTTGGAGAGGCACTTAAAAATTATGATCTACAAAGATTGTAACATGACCACAGTTAGTGACCTGCAGCAAACTGAGAAGCAGGGTTCCTCTGGCTGGAGCACAGATGCATTCACCAAGGCCCTGCTGAAGAATATGTGACCATATTTGACCACCAAAATGAGAAGAGCCATTAACATCCTGAATTAATGGGCTTAGTGGTTTTCAAATGAGGTATTTTCATGATGGACGTGGTGTGGATTCAGCAAAGTCTGCCCTTTAACAAATACAGCTTCAGTTTCAAAGATTTGATTAGGCTTAATACCATTAGGGAACCATTACTGATTTTATGCTGTTGTTGTTACTGGTTTAACTATCAATTTCTGAACCAAAAATTGCAGACAGTTGGCTTGACCAAGAGTCAAGGTTTAGGAATGCAAAAGCAAATCCAAGGTACAGATGAGCTTCAGATGTGGACAGGCTTCACAGGGTTTAAAAGGCTCTCCAGAGTTTGTCAGGTCAGAGAGGCTTTTCTTTTTGCAAGGTGTGCATGAGGGCAGTTGTTTCTTTGCGTTTGTTGTTTGTTTTAAACATTCCTGACTTCAGCCAGAGCAAGTGGAATTCATACAAGCAATTACTACATGCAGCAATTAAAAAAACTCACGCCAACTTTGTTTTATTGTATACCATTTACAAAAAGGCAAAACAAATGAAAATTATCTTCTTAATAAGCAATCCTTGATCACCACCATGTGTTTTTAAAACAGCCAGATGTTCACAGTTTAAGAAGCCAAATAATACTACTACTTTTTTGTAAACGCTAATGTTGAAAGAACAATAATAATGGTTTTAGTCAATCATCATTAGTACTTGAAAGTACAAACAAATTAAATAAGACTCAAAAAACTTGTACAATAAAATCTGCTATAAACAAACCTAATTAAAAAGAACTGCTCTCAACCTGGATTGTGGGTTTCATCTTGTTTTAAAATTAAAAGCAGTTATTTATTTTTCTGAAGCATCCAAATAAATGTTCATATCCAGATGTCCGTATAAAGAAACATGGTCTTCATTATTTTCCCATTTTTTGATTTGTTTATATAATATTTTACTTCTGATTGTCTTTTTCTTCCTTGGCAATCCTCTTTGTCACACCACTGAAATACTTCTCACGGAAAGAATTGTGTCCCCTGTACGGCATATACCGACCATCCAACAAGTAAGAATTCTCATCTTGATCCTGCATGGCATCAAAAGGCAACCATTAGACGTGAGGGTACTATGTTCATCATGTATTGCCTGCCACTGGTTTGCCTTCAGATTTTTTCAAACGATTACATGCAAGAGTAGTTAGATTTTTGTTTTACAACTCAATGGCACACACACTTAAGTCGCTGAAAATATCTCAACTGACATCACCAGAATCCCACCCTTACGTGAATAAATGAGCACAGGTTCCATGCCACACAGACTTTTATAAAGGAAAATACATAGGTTGCTTTCCAGAAAAAATAGCATCTGGAGAATTCAGTCACTCAGAGGTCTGTGGAAGGTAGGTACAACCAGAAGAGGAACAAAAATGGCTAAAATTAGTTCCTACAGTTGTTGAAGCACAATCACAGAAATTTTGGTTTTTTTGTGCAGCATTCATATACTTCTGAAAGTTAAAGTTGACACAATAAATCCCTACACATAATACCTATTTGACACCAGCCAAGAACACAGTTTAGAAAACTGGCCCACTATATATACAAAGGTTTAGTTCATCGTGTACTGTAGCTTTATAGAATTAAGATACTTGTCAGCTAACATTAGCAATGCTGTAAGATAAACATTACATCAAACTTTAATCTGAGTTTTAAAGAAAACTGATGGCAACTTCTAAAAACAGTTTTACGCTTCTGGCTGATGTCAGTTTATTATTATTATGCTCACCACCAGGATGGAGCAGTGACAAGCAGCCTCACACAGAACAACCAAACAGTGCGAGGAGAAAATAAAAACAAGCACACAACAAAACTAAGCCTCTATTCCACCAAGTGTTTCTTCTCAATGCTTACTTGCCTTTTTTTTAACCAATGCAGTATCATATAGATTGGTTCATTACTTTAAAAAGTTTACAGTTCACTTATCTGTTCATATTTGAATATAAAGTTATGTGGAATGCTTTAGAATTATCAGGAACATGGAAGTAGATTTTAGTCAATATTTTTGYATTRYAAWASTWTTRYAATRCAAGGCTGAACGGAATCCTAGTGGACAATCGCTCCCTTCAGCTATTTTGTAGCCTTTCCAGGTTTTCACCTAGCAAGATCAACACCTCTCCTAGCTTTGGATATCTTAATGTGCATTCTAAATGAGTGAAAGAAAAGGTTCTTCAACAAAGCAAGACACTTGTGTGGATGTGCAAGGGCCCTCTTCTGGACACAATGAGATATTATTGTGAAGTAGCTCTCACCTGCTATCCCAGCAGACATGAGGAACATGACACCAGCTTAAATTAACTTGCTAAATGTTCAGTGCCATGTAGATATCTATTATGTAAAGCATATACACCAGGAGCAGCTCTACTTAAGTATTGCACTGCTGGAACACAGTAGAAGAAAATGACTTCAGGAAACCCACTGCAGGCACAGTACTACCTATTGTCTTTTGATCATCTGTGAGAAACTGCCATCTCCATGATTATTCTCAGGCTGATAAACAACAGGCTTTTAACATGTTCATGGAAAAAAATCCCAAAACCAAGAAGAATTTAAAACATACTCCTCTCACAGCCAGCCTGTGGCCACTTCTCCAGGCCACTCTGAGGAAAAGAGCACTTCCTCTTCTCCTGAATCTGCAGGTCAGAAATCCTTCTTTRACTTAAGCACATTTTTATAATCATTGGGATGTGTTTTAACAAGAATTCTACATAATTCACTTATTTTGAGAAATGGACAGTATATCTGACCCTGAAGGATAATGATATGTGGGTCAATGATGTTTTAACACAAAAATTAATCCCCATAACCTCTAATAGGTCATGCATGTGTACACCCTTCATCTTGATTCCATGGTAAACAAAATGCTGATTTAGGGTGAAGGGAGAAAGGAAGAAACTACCCTCTCCTCTACCCCCAAGCTAGTTAAGGCAAAGAGAGAATGTGCCATGTAAAAGAACAAACTCCAAGTAAAACACAGGTGTAATAGGAGCATCTGCATGCACCAAATGGAAACAGGCTTAGTGCACCACTCCACAGCAGAATCTACTCTTGAAAATCCAGACCTCATCAGAAGCTCTACAAACACTGCTTGCTAAATGAGAGGAGATCTGCAGTCAGGTATGGATTTCTCAGGAGATATTACAATGGAAGCTCCTGGCCCACATCCCAATAATTGCAGTTTAAGAGGTTCCATTCCCTACCTCTCCCCTGTACAGGCATGACTGTCTAATAAAGATGGCGATTGCTGAAAAAAAAAAAACAAAACCACCAACCAAAAAAAACCAAACAAAAAAACCAGAAAAAAAAAAAAAAAAAAAAAAAACAAAAAAAAAAAAAAAAAAAAACACCAAAAAAAA
>JACAXG010000002.1:25541407-25739893 GCA_018881555.1 Amblyornis subalaris | reverse complement strand
AAAAAAAAACAACCAAAAAAACCCCCAACCAACAGAATGGGAATTGCTTCTTAAAAAAGGGAAAAGAATATAAGAAATCCTGAACTGCCTGGAGGTACACCATTCACTGTTGAGATTTACTAGTCAAAACAGTTTCACAGGCAGCATGAGAACTGATCAAAGTAACTGAAATTCTTGGACTTCAGAGACTAAGAATTTCCAAACAAATTCTAACTGATAGTATTTTGTATCAGGGAGCTGAATGGGTACAATCTGAGCACCAGGGATAGGCTTCATTTAACTCTACAGAGAAAATAACTTGTCCAAAAAAAATCTTGAGAACAAATAACAAATTGTTTGATTAAGACAACACTAAAATAGGTGTTACAGATCTCCAATAAATAATGAAGAGGTGGAAGAGAAGAGGATGCTGAAAGAGATCAAGAAAGTTTTGTTTTTCTTTAAATCTTGGCAAATATTAAGTGACATTCTGAAGATTTTTATTAATGTAATATGCCCCAGTTCAGTTTCAAGGTAATTACTCACATTTCGTTTTTGTTTAAAAAAATCTTCCTAGCCTTACCACTGCTTCCTACCACTCTACATCTGGTGCTGGACAGTAGCTGTAGAAACCACTTGTATTAATGTTATACAGCCATAAACAAAATGGAGCAGTTACCACATCGGGGACAACAGGGTCATATATCCAGAAACAGACACTGCTAAATTCAATAGGAGAAAGTCGACACGAGTAACAACTCTGGAGTGGCCACACAGAAATGCTTGACCTGTTCAGCAGGGTGGGTTTTTGTGCCTGATGCTTCATAGTCCTTTCCTGTGCATTATGCTCAGAATTTGTTCTTCAGTCAAGTGTTCCATTTCATCTTACTACATAATTTCTAGGCATCTCTCCTGGCATTAAAAAAGTGGGATGCACTACAGGGAAGGAGGAACATAGGGCTTTGGGCTGAGACTGCAGTTCCCCCCYGCCCCATCCACCCTGGTTTTTGGGGGAACATGGCAGTGTGCAGATGTGCCGTGGGGGAGGCAGGAAGGGAGTGTGCATTTGGGGGTGAACACTGTGCTGGGAGGAACAGTGGCAAAAGTTGTCTGAAATGGTAATTTAAAAAAAAAAAAAAAGCCTTAAATGTTAAAAACCAAGCAACTCCTCTGCTCACATTGTGCACATGCTGGGAAAGCCTATTCATATCAACACTGAGTTCAGGAAGAAACCTTTTCCAGTTGGCACAATTTCATCATAAACTTAAAAAGAACAGACTGGATGCTTACAAGACACTGAGTTATACACTACCTTTCATCAGGTTTTTAATTCAACATATGCAATTTTCATGCTTATCATTTCTTATGATAGAACAGTACTTCACCTAGACATACTCACTTTTTGCCTTAGCTTTGGTCTCCTTTTTATTACAAACAGTTACAATCAAATTGCACCACCAATTTCAGTAACTGACTGAATTCATCTCCAGTTAAGAGTTTAGAGTGTTAACAGTGAAATCAAAATTTGCTGTGAAATCTGCAAATTCCTTATTGGTAGCAAACATTGGGGAAACCAAAGAACTGCATAATGACAGTGCATGATTTGTAACACTCCCTAGCCACTTGCAAGTGCTGCACTAAGCTGATTTAAAAGGCAATTGTGAGGAACCAGTTTAGTAAGGCAGACAGGAACTGTCTGGAAACATAAGTGTTTGGATATTCATAAAAATTCACTCTTTCATTTAGGAAAAAGAAAAACAGCCAGAACTTTAACTACTGAATTTTATGATCATATCTGTAGAGTCAGAAGTATCCAATTCAAAGGTTGCTCAGGATATTAAGACAGGAAAAAAACATGTTCCAGGTAAGGGACACTGGGGTGGGGTAATCTTAGACACCACACAAGGCCCTAAACCAAGCAGGCACTAGCTAAGGACTCAACATGCAACAAGTTTTGTATCATCAGAAACCATATATGGGTTCTGGTATCTTTAAATTATCTAATAGGCATCTGGAATCCGGAATGTAAGCACTTGCAAAGTCTTATCTAAGCAGCAAGCCTGCCAACTAGTCTCAGGTGCTCAGAGCTAAGCGTTTCCAGACATGAACCTGTCAAACCATGTACTGCAGAACAGGTGATGAACAAAAGGAGAGTAACAAATGACAAAAGTCTATTTGCAGAAGGGTGAATGTATTTTTTAGATTAGAACATGTTATCCTACAGCACTGGTAGCAATAAAACTGAGACAGACACGTCAAACACTCTCATCATCTACCTTCCTGGTTTGCTACCGGTGAAGTTGGCAGGTCTGAGGCTGAACTCCACACAGAGTGTTTACAAAAATTCAGGTGTTGCTTGAGAACTGCAGTCACCATGAGCATTACGAACACAGTTCTGAAACCCTGCTGTGTTATTAGGGCAAGCACCACACAGACACAGCAGTCTGACTGTATCTCCCGTCATCTGAAACAGCTCTTCCAGCTGACAAGGAACATACTAAAAACACTTGCTCACTGTGCGCATTTTCATTAAGAATTTGCCTCACATTTGTTTAGCATCTCTTTTAGCAGTATTAAATCAGAGAAGTAGCAAGAATGGAAAGGAGACCTGAATGCAATATTCCCTGGTCCTAATGCCTCAGGAGAGTCACTTAGTGTGTCACAAAACAAAGAGAAAAAAGACATAGTGTGCTTCGCTGTACTTGTCACAGCTTCAATATTATTTCAAAAGCTAAAATGTAGCACTCTAAAGATGAAGTAACAGAATTTAATTTTTACCTGTACTGCAAGACCCACAAAGCCATTTAGTATTTACTTGGACATTGAGTTACACTTTGAAATCAATGGAAACTTAGGCATTAAGGCATCTCTGTGGATGGGATTCAGAAGTAACCGTAAGTTCAAAGATCTTTTTCACACTATCAAGGGGCTTGCTTGGGATGAAGAGTTTACCAAAACCTGAGAATACAAAGGAAGAAACCAAAAGCAGAACAGTCCCTTAAATCACTACTCAATTTTACAAAAGCTCTAACTCTGATCATAAAAACCGAAGAGTGACAGAAACAAGGATCAAATGCTGAATAGCACGAACTTGTCACGAACGCAATAACTGCTATTTTACACAGTATGATCAAGAATTCAAGCTTACCTCGAATTCTTTCACCTTTTCCATGGTTATCAGGCGCCTTGATGTGTGGCTGGAAAGCATCTGCTCACAGTTGCTAATAAGTTTCAGGCACGGATGGCGGGGAATGATCTCTTCTGTATATCTGGAAGAAATAAACATTCATAGTAAGCTCATGAAGTGGAAGACTTGCATCTGAAACAAAATTCTTACAGACTCTTCACGAAAAGGCTCACACTAGAAAGTTGTAATGCACTTTAACCTGATTAAACAAATTCATATATTGGTGCTGCGGAGTTTTGACATCATATATTCCAATCATCTTCTGACAAAGAGTGTGTASAATAAATTAAAACCTCACAGTAAAGAGACACCTCCCCAACCGATTTTCTACATGTATTTAAATGATATTAATGTACGCACACGCAGGCCTGCCTGTATAATTTCAAGTAGAAAATATCTCATCCAACCAGGAGTAATAACTTATCCAGTCGGAGCTGTGATTTAAAAAACATATTCCCCAGTCAATATATATGAAGTTGCAGGACTTAACTCTGGCTCCCTAAAAGGAGATCATTACACTTCAATTTCTAATCTTATTAAGCCAGCTCTTATTAGASAGTGACATTCCTGAACTTCAAAATTTAGTGTTACAAATTTATCTCATTATAATTACTTTTTCTAATGGCAAGAAAAAAAAACGCTATAATTTAAAACTAGATGGTAGCAACACTGGCTTACAATTAAATCCTGTCGACAGAAGCAAGCAGTTACAGTGTTTTAAATACCCCATCTCATAAGCATACTATCTTCTACAGAAAGTGCTTTCTCTAGATTGCTTTCAATCCTCCTGTTTCTCCAAATGCTGAAAGAGGAATTTGAAGATTTAAGAGCTTTGCATGAGACTACAGCAGCAAGAAGTATTGATCTAGCCCATACGAAAAATATGAGATCAGATATCCCTCCTATATACTAAAACACAGATCAGTCATTTAGTCTTAGTTTTTCTAATAAGCTTTCATGTAATAGTTACTAAAACATAACACAGAAAATGGGTTCTGCTATTCTCAGGGACTATGATTTTGTACAAAACCCCGGCTCTCGTGATTCTCCAATGCTTGGGGGTCAACAGAAGTCAGGCATTAAAATGCAGAACTAAACAACTTAAACACCTATCACTTGAACTTCAAAGATACAGAGAAGGAGCTTTACATTTTTCCTGTGAAGAGGTGGATTTTCTGAATGCACTTTACAAAGTAAAGGTACTGTTCTGGGAGAAGGAAGTCAAATGTAACAGTTCAAAATAGGATCCATCTAGGCACTGGCGGAAAACTTCGTATTTCTTAAGATACCAGTGAGCTGTTAAACAAGTAACTCAATACCAAATATAAATTTGTAAATAAGAAAAAACCCAAACAGTACTGCCTCTTTGTTCCAGAACTTCCAGACCACAAAACTACCTTTCAGTCACTTCTAGTGTAGAAACAAGTCTCTGCTTCTGCTAGGTGAAGTCAGAACATGCTTTTGACAAAGGAAAATAAAATGAATTCCCAACTGCTTTTTCTATTACGTGAGACTTTTGATGCATCTAGTACCACCAAACTGTCTCTTTCTCTTACAAAGGTAGGCACTCTGCCACAACATCTTAGAAGTTTCTCTCCATAATCACATAGAAGGCTGACTGCAACGGAATTAAAAGAATTCAGACTCAACAATGATTTCAATGTCAGATTGAAAGAGTAAACTTTGGAGTGAGATGCTATCTTACAGAGGGAGAGATCATTATCACTTAGTTAAAAAGCCTTCTCTGTTAGCATTAATGCATGTATTTCTACATTCTTTCAGGTAAAACTCAGAAACTCGTTAAGTAAGAAATATAGACGCAGTGGTTTTAACAGACATCCAATTCAATGCAGTTTCAGCTTCAATTTAAGGTAATATACAAAGATCTCAAAAAATGAAACTGAAGGCACATGTTGCAAAGGGATACTTGATCATGCAACCTGTTAGTAGAAAGTATCTTCTCTTCCCCCCACGTACTTGCTTTAGTGTTCCCATGTTCATCATTACAGCTGAAAATAAAGTGACTATCCTAATATTCTATGCTAATTTTAGTGACTTCAGTATTTCAATTCATAGTGGAATGTACAAATTCACTTTTTAAGAGGCAACCAACTAGACCTCCCCAAAACAACAACGGAAGTAGATATTGAATGTGCAGTTTCCAAGTTATCTGAAGTGAAACACCTTACACTGCTGTAGTGAGGAAGCACGCTTTTACCAAAGTTCAATGAGCAGACAGAAAAACTGGTATCTTGACGAACAGAATAAATTCAGTAATTCCAAACAGATTTTACTGACATGGAAATTACCTATAATACCGTTAATGGCATTCATTGCTTTGTTTGTGAATTGTCTTACAAGAAAAAAGGCCTCCAATATAAATTCTATCATTTATTAAAAAATGCGAACTCCTACGTGCACTCTCCCGTTACAGAAGAATGTAACAGAAATGGCTCCTTTTGATTTCCAAATTTTCAAAACAGCATGTGGTATATAGGACTGTCACAAGTCATTTCCATGGTGAAACCAGGGACAATCATGACTTTATRTATCAGTATAGTTTGACTATAYATAGTACAGGTTGTAAAAACAACCTTCAGGGCACATCTATATCTAGAAGACACTTTGAAACAGCTACTGCACATCAACTTCTCACTTTACAGTGAGAAAGTTTTTTAAAAAACAAAACAGAACAAAAAAACCCTTGAACCTTATTTAAGAGATTCTGAAGTAAGGCATGCAGACAGCTGTTTTTCCTTTTAAAYTCAGTTCTGATCCCAGGCTGCACTACTGAGCAGACAGGATCCTGCAGTCTCTGCTGGCCTCTCTCGTCCCTAACAGGGCTGCTCCTGGATGCTTCCTGCCTCTCACTGCCACCTCTTGGCCACTTGACTTCTATTTCTCAGAAGAAAGCTAAATCAGTAGTGCCAAACCCCAAMCAACCAAGGATGTTCTTTACAGGACCTTGTCACACATCTCTATCAGCTACTCTAGCAGAAACACATACTAATTAAAATACAAAGTCTGGGCATTACTGTTAAGTGCTGGTACCGTGGAAGCTCCAGCTGTACTATGTCCCAAAGGAAAGCACAGTGAGAATGCAGCATCCATTCTGACACACAACACAGCAGAAATCAACAATACATACTCAGGCCTGTAAATGGGCAGCCAGTAAACCAATCTTCCTCCCATCACCAGATATTCTGCTGCAAACTTCAACAGGTCAAAAAAGATGTCACTTAGATGATAATTGGATGAAACGAAGAAGTGGTTTTCTGTGCTAAACAAAAAATATACAAGTCTAAGCAAACATAAAAGCATGGGTAAAACCTGACTTTTTAATAATAATAATTAAAAAACCCAAACAACATTAAATCAAAAAAGCACTGAGATTTGCAAAACTACTGGGCATTCCAGGAGTACAACTTCTACTATGAGGAATATGATTTCTCAAGTTCCCCCCAACTGGTTCTTTGACTTCAACAAGTACTAAAGWTGACAGTCTAAGGAATCACAGGTATGTTGGGAATAGTTATTTTGCACAGCATCTTTCTRAAGGATTTAGAGTACAAGTCAGAAGATAAGGAAGGCCAGACAGTGGAGAAGCCATGTGTAATCTCTGCAGAGAAAGGAGCAGTGAAAATCTGAAAGAGAAGAGGTTAAGGTAAAATACAAGGTATTCCACTTTAGACTGATTATGCAGTCTGCAGGCACTGAAGAGAACTTTCTGAGAATAGGAAATACAAGGTAATGGTGGCTCAAAGAGAAAGGATTTAAAATCTGAACACATGCAATGATAAGCAGGGAGAGCCAAACTAAAATTTCAGGAAGTGACATCCTGGTTTTGCAAACAGAACAAAAAGGTCTTTACTTCTTTAATTGTAATTTCTACCATTTTTTTAACTGCTGACAGYCAACCAAGAAGTAATAAAGATTCTAAAACTGCAACTGTGTTTCAATTAAGACATTTATATTCTACAACAGATGAGACAGCTTCCCTACCTTCTTTCAACCGACTTAACTGTTTCCTTTTGTGAACCCATTCTGCGAGGAGCTTCTCTGATACCATATGGTGCTAGACAAAGCAAAAGCATAATGCAGAGGTGAGAACCTCACCCTTTGTCTAAATAACATACAATTACACCATACATACATAACAGTGCACAAACTGTTGCTTATATAAAGTAAAAAAAAAAAAAAAAAAAAGCTTTTACAAAGTAAAAGTCAGAGTAAGGGAAATTTCTGCAAGATCTATTAAAAGTTTTTTGCTCCAAAAGGTTATTTTAAAACTGTTTCAAAGAAAGCCCTTCAGCTATAAGAGCTTCCAGCAGCCTAGGTGTTTGTGACACTACAAAGGACAATACTTTTGTTTTGTTCGGTAAAGATASTCCTTAGATTTCCAATATGAGATAMATAATCCCATCCTTTTTTGTTTGACAGACACAAATATGTCCCCTATAGCACTTAGCTAACCTTTTTCAAAATGAAATTAAATATATCGGAATTTCTTGTCTGCGCATTATAAAAATGGCAAYCCTCACACATTAGAAGAGCCAGAGATGGCTTTTTTCATACATTTTTGCACCTTTCTAATAGCATAACATACTTATTTCATGTTCAAAACATCTGAGTTTGTGAGACTTATTCAGCATCATGGAAGCACCAATGTAACCGTTGCAGATGGTTTATAAATTGTGTCAYACTCAGTTCTAAGTCCATATTAATATTCTACACCATCTTGTTGCCTAACAGGCCAAATAAAAATTAGCAAGCAACCCACAAAGAAAAGCCACACTCCCTGTTCCTAATTAATATGAACGTGTCATTGTAAGAGCCAGCACTTGAGATCAGAAATTGCTGTAYCAAGGTCTTTCATTTATTCCCTTGGTTTCTTTTCCCTCTCATGCTGACAAATGGTGTTTGGTACATAGGTTTCTAAAAGAGMAGAGGATACTTTCAAACTGCTACTTCTTCTAATAGTTCAGTGTATTGGAAACACATTAAAATTTCTCTTTGGAAGCATTACAATAAGCACTTAACGTAAGTCTCCAGAAGCCCATCCAGAGATGCATGGCAGACTCCAACGTGCTGCTAACAGCAACATGGACCATTCTGATAGGAAGTCTCCATGCATCAATCATGTTATGCTTTTACTGAAGGAGACTTCTCCAAAGGATGTTTTTCAGCCATATTGATTTCAGCTGGTGACCATAACTGCCAGCTTTGTAACACATTTATAACTATCCTTAAAATAAATGCAGAGATGTCAAATGCAGATCCAATTTCCATAGTGCTGCTCTCAACAATCATCTTTGGTAACACAGAAACTGCAGATCTGAGCCCTTATCCAGACATTTAATCAATRTACATGGGAAATAATATTTTAGTCACTCTAATTAGGCAACAAAAGGCAGTAACAAACTTACGGTCTGTAATGATTGCATCAAACAACATCCCTTTTCTCCATATTGGTCTTGAAGAATCAGCAACCAGTGCATCGAGGTAATATTTCTCTAAACCATACTGTCGGAGATTAGCTCTGATGTTTTCATCTGGCCCTCTCCATTTCTGGTTCTTTCTGCTTGCCTTGCCTGGGAGGGGAAGAGAAACGGAACAGGAAGGAAAAAAAAAGCATACTCAACAAGAAAATATTATATAAGAAAAGCTTTCATACACTCTGCCATTTAAAGGAAAATAATTAAATGTCACCAAAAAAACCCGTCAAAAGCACTTGCAATAAACTTCACAAGTAGTAAGGAATAATGAACACACATAAGAAAAATTCTGCTGCGCTGTCTGCATAGGGCATCAGAGAACACATTTATAACTACGTTGGTTTGTAAGACATTCTCTCCATCCACCAGTCACAACCCTGTCCACTAGGTCAGATATAATTTAGATCGCATGTGTTCAGACAAGTAAGAATGAGGTTAGGCTTCCTGGGTTAGGTTATGAGAAGCTTCCTACATCACGGGTTAAAAGAGCACATCACAGGTTAAAAGAGCACACAGCTGTGGTAATTATTATTTGGAAAACTTTGTTTTGGTTTTCATTACTCCTTTTATAAAATATTTCCTGCTGAAAAATAAGATAATATCTTAGCTAGGATACATGTAAATTGGTGAATAAAAATAAGCATGACCAAATACACCCTGTGAAGATTAATGTTGTTTTGAAATCCACTTAGTATCATCTGCTACCATCAGTATTCTTAAATTCCGGGGAGTAAGATTTCAGTGGCTTAGAAATATGTAACATACCTAATCCATGGATTGTGTTGTAATCTATATCAGTACCACACACATATGCTCCAAAATGTGCTGAGGAGATTAGAAGGCCACCTATACAAGGGAGAAAAGAGGAAAAGGATAAATTTCTGTCATAGATGTTACCSGTGTCAGGATTTTTTCCTCAGGAATTTCAGGAGTTTACACCAGTAGCACACTAGACCCAAGGAAAAAAAAAAAAACCAAAGAAAAAGAAGTAAAACTATCAACCAGTTAGAATCACTATGCAATTATAATCAGAGATAATAACACTAAGTCCTTTGTCTGCTACACCCGATTTTCCTTATCTTGCTATGCCCTGTGTCACCCCTTATCTCTAGAGAATGTTCTTAGGAGTTTGCTTATGGYTTTTTGTATTTCAAGACAGTAAGATCCTTTAATCATTACATGAACCAAAACTTTTGATTCTACCTCACAAGGATCAGAATTTCAAATTGTTGTCAAACAATTTGAACAATCATCACCAAACAAATGGCAGTTCTACTGTATCTGTTCTCAAAGTCAGTCTCTTTAACTGTGTCTAAAATCAAACTTGTAGGTGGCTATTCCCCTGTTTTAAGAAACAACGGTCAAGAGCCTTGCAAATGTAAACATAGATATCAAAAAAGCTTCTGTAATTGTTTTGCAATGTGAAAACTGTATGCAAATGCATTTTTCTGTGAGTATGCTGCCTATTTTGTCTTATCAGTGTACTTATTCTGTAATAAAACCCTTTTTTCAAATCACTGCTATTGCAACCCACTTTCCTAATTACAAAACCAAACCAAAAAAACCCTACCAAAAAAAAAGTGTGATTTCCCCTTGAAACTGATGATAGTTGAACAGCCCACAGAAAATAAATTACATTATCTTTTTAACAGCTTCCAAATGAAACAATGGACAGACTGCAGAAGATTATTAAATACCTGTGTGGTCAAGTTATTAATAAGGAGGTCTGTGGCTAACAGAACAGTGTCTGAGAACAAGGCTGTGAACCCCACACTACTGATGTCAACAGTCCTGCTAAATAAAGGGGATGATTACTGCAGSATGAAGGGCTGACAATGTGCAAGCTGGCTGTGGGGGTGACACCAGCTCTCCCATTCACCCAGTGTGTGGAGAGAACCATCTCAGGTGTCTGCACTGCCCTGAGCCACCCACTCAGCACCAACAAATCCATAATATGCCCTGTGTGCACCAGAAAACTTCTACACCATATGGTAACAAACTCTACCAGAAGTGAAGGTGAGGAAGCAAGAAAAAAAATTAAAATTCCTCTGCTTTTTCTTTTGAAATGGATCAGGGAAAAGCAAAGTTACTCACCCCAAAGGAATCACCCATTTCCCTTCTTGGCTGCAATCCCTCAGAACAGATGGGCAGTACCTCCAGAGGGTCAAGACAAATTTAGCTAGCCCTGACCCCAAGTATGGCATACCACCCAGTCCTATAAAAAAAGTAAGAAGAAAGTCCTTTGCCCATCTAAGAATATTTTTAATCACAGGCAAAAAAAAAAGTTAGGAAAACATGAACTTACAGCTTTTAGTAAATCTCAGCTGGCACTASTTCAATTGGTTCAAGAAGGTGCATGAATATTTAAATACTCTTATATGGCCAGCCCTTTGATCTACTACATGAAACAGACGCATACAAAGGGTTAATCAGGGAATCACTGTGTCCCTGATGACTTTTAGCAGAATGATGGTGGCACAAAACTTCATGCCTTTCTACTGTACACTGTTCCTTCACCTCTTCAGCACAGATGAGGTCTGGTCCTCCAGAATGTCAAAGAAAAAAAGTCCTGTCATTTGCAACTACGCAGTATCAGAAACTGGCAAAGAGAAAGTAGGGACAAATATCTTCCAAAGGTACAATCAACGAGATTACTGAGATAACCTGAACAGACTGTCCAGGAGGGACCACAAAATATTCCGGTAAAAGACTTGATTCATTCTTCCAGAAACTTCCAGGCTTYCTTCTGCCCAACACTGAGGAAAGAATATCTGAACAGTTTATGGAAATTAAAAAGCAATCTTGGCYATTCCAATTCTGCTCTAGAATAAAAAGGGGAATCAAGTCTCCTAAAAGCCAGCCTGGTCAAAGAGCACTTTATATTCCAAGGACAAATGCCAATTGTCTACTCTTACACTAATGTGAAAGACTTGTGATTTGACTTATACAGCAAAAATAGTTTGTTTCCAACAAGCAAGCACCATTTTGCAAGGCCATTCTGATTTGGTACTATTTACTTTTTCACTGTAAAAAAACAGGAAGAAACCAAGCCAGGTAAATAAATGTGCACCAATAAAGAAATCTGAACTGCTGTTTCTTCAAAATGTTCCTCAGATCCTGAATGTTCTTTCCAAACCCACTATTGTTTAGTCATAAATACACTGTACTGACAAAAGGCATGACACGCAGTATCTCCAGTGTCCCTACGCACCTTTAATTTCTAGCCCTTATATTACAGATATTTAGTGCAAAAAATTTTTTAAAAATTGTAATTGAAACCACTAGACAATTTGGAGAGAATTTTGTATGTTACCTTTTGAACTGAAACACAACATWTATCTTGAATTTCTATAGCTTCACCATTTCTATGTGATTTTTCTTCTTTTGTCTTTGCCCCTCCTCTATATTTTTCTTCAATTTTCACCCCCAAGAGAATGAATGTCTCAGATTTTTTTTGTGATTTAAGTTAGCAGACTTTTATAATAACACAAAAAGCCACAGACACCAAAATGAAACAAACTGCTCAGAGGTAAGTAGAGGAATTCTGTGAATCTTTCAAAGACAGACAAGAACAAGGAAGAGGAGAAAATTTCGTAAGACATTATTATGCCTGAAAAAAAATCAGGTCATATATGAACAAAAATTTAAGACTAAAACATAGACTTAACTGAACCCTTGTGTTTCTGAAAATATTATATCTGTGGTTTGTTTTCCATGGTACACAGAAGACACATGCTAGTAAGTATTTATCCTACTAGCGATCCTAGTAGTGTTGTCTTCTCTCTCCCTGACTTCTCTGCAGTGATTTCTGGAGAGAATTATCTTAATGTAAGTTTTTTTAATTGTATGCATCTCATGGTGGTCATCTTGATCAAAGTTTAGCAAGCTGAACATGAGTCAGCAGTGCCCTGGCAGCCAGGAGGGCCAAGTGTGTCCCGGGGGGCATTAGGCACAGCACTGCGAGMTGGGAGAGGGAGGGGATTGTCCTGCTCTGCTCTGCACTGGCATGGCCTCACCTCGAGTGCTCGGGGCAGTTTTGGGCACCACAATATCAGAAAGATATTAAACTATTAGAAAGCACACAAAGGAGGGCAACAAAGACGGTGAAGGGCCTTGAGGGGAAGCCATACGAGGAGCGGCTGAGGTCASCTGGTCTGTTTAGCCTGCAGAACGGTGGACTGAGGGGAGATCTCATTGCAGTTACAACTTCCTYGTGAGGGGAAGAGGAGGGGCAGGCACTGATCTCTTCTCTGTGGTGACTAGTGATAGGACCCAAGAGAACAGCATGAAGCTGTCTGGGGAGCTTTACGCTGGATCTCAAGAAAAGGTTTTTCACCCAGAGGGTGGCTGGGCACYGGAACAGGCTCCCCAGGAAAGTGGTCACAGCACCAGTCTGACAGAGTTCAAGAAGCTTTGGACAATACTCTCAGGTGATTTTTGGTAGTCCTGTGCAGGGCCAGGAGTTGGACTTCAATGATTCTTGTGGGTCCCTTCCAACTCAGGATATTCTGACTCTATTCTGGGATTTTAAAATCCAGATCAGAAACACAGCCTCCATTATGTTTTTCAAGAAACTATTATAGGTAGGTGGCTTAGCACAATATACTCTGGTATGATTATATGGCAGAATCTGACACAGTAGATCAGCTACTTCACCTACATCTGAGTTTCCCTGAGGCAAAAAGTACTTCTATGCCATGCACAGTAATATGTGGAATAAAAGCTCCCCCTCCTGGATAAATTAAGAAAATTTCAGCTGGGGAACGATACTTTGTGTGAGCAATATTATCCTGAAGATAGTTTGTGATGGCACAACAAACTGATACCTAYTGAATGTTATGACCTAACTATTGCTTTGTTCTGTTATATGCCCAGAAGTGCCCTCAGCATTCCTCTAAGCTCTAAAATGGTGCTCCTTGTAATATCCTGAAAGTGACTGCAGGAAGTGCTTTAGCCAAATTTCACTTCTTGGTCACTTTGATCTTAAGCAGTCCATGACACACAYGAATTGGTGTTTAAGCCACGTTGCATAAAATCAACAGTGAAGACAGACTTTTTGGAAGTGCAAAATAAGCTGTTTACAGCTTTAGAACTTGGTCTCCTTTCTCCAAAGCCCCTTTYGAGTTAACAAACCATTCATTTTATAAACACCATTTTGCCTTTGGTATCATCTCAAATATCAGCCRAGCACCAGAAGCCACGACACCAGCTAAAAGTGTGGTGCAAGCATTAACACAATCTTCCGGTTTTAACCACCAGTTGAAAAAAAATATATATACCTGTTCCCACAAATGGATCATATACAACATCATTGGGTTTTACTCTCCCATGATTTGCCATGATGAAGGACAGGCAGGCATCCATGCTTGTATTTCCAATAAAGTGTCTCTTCTTTACACTGTAGGATTCAATGAGTTCTCTTTGGCCATCTGCGATCTGTTGCAACATTTAAAATCCCTGTCAGGTCTCAGGTACAAGATACAAAAAGACAAGCTAACAGACTTGCTTAAGTGACACCACCTAAAAACAGGTAACCTCATAACACATCACCTTGCTTTCTGATGTCTGAAAATATGACAGACTTCTTTCCAAGCAACAGATATCTTGGTTCAACACCTAGATAAATTCTTCAAGCCAGAGGTTAAAAATATACAAATATTTTAGAGTGAAAATTCTTCTGAAGAAATAACAATTAGAGCAACTTCGCTATTATTCTAAGCATCAGAAAAACAATTCCTGRCAATTCAGAGTTAAAAGGATTTCAGAATTTTGAGTAAAAATGCCTGTTAACACATGTGTGCAGATACACACACGTGCTTAAGGTCATACAGAATTTCTCTCTACACTGGCATTTCTGTCCCACTCAAAATCTAAATTTAGGATAGCGTTGACAGATCAGAATGTAACAGAAAAGCAAACAAAGACCAAATGCTAACATTTTTACATCAGACTTCTAAAATACGTTGAAGAAGACCAAGGCAATCTGTAAGAAAACACGTTCAAAAGCTCTTCCAACACTATCCCCACCTCTGGTCCACATCAGTCTTACTGGGTAAGCAAAATACACTTGCCTATTTTTCCAGGTTGGTTTACTCATTTTTAAACAGTTCAGGAATTCAGTACAGATGGGACCACAGCTGCAATGTTTTGCAGTATTGCCACAACCCAGRGTGCTTGCACACTAATCACAGGCATGGAGAATATTCAGAGGTCCTAACAGATCACTTGAATCTCCAACTTCCCTGTACAGAAAACACTGACCACAGCCGTACAATCTCTRCAGTGGTTCTCCCTCCTTCCAGCTGCCCTGGACCCACGACATTGCAAGCACATATTCCCATCAGTGGCTAGTGTCCTTCTGGGAGATATCCTATGAGGAGCCACTTTTTCCTCACAAAAACATAGAAGACCAGATCACACTTCCTCAGGATATCCTAAAAATGCAGCAGGTTCAGAGTGCATACAGCCAACAGGCATGAACATYTGCAGTAAAGAGCACAGATGACAGGCTCCAGACAGGTCTATACGTGATTCCTACTGCACTGTCAGTGTTCCCTCGGGCAACTACCTGCCTGTGGGCTGGACCCGCTGYTGTCCAAAGCCTCGGGGATCAGACTGCACCCTCCTGTGGCAGTGCCTGTCAGGACCACCTGAAGCATTTACAGACTGCTCCAGTGGGGCTGATGCCACTCAGCAGGGCCACAGGCCACCTACAGTTCTGTATATCTTTCCATTTGTTTGGTACACACTGCTAGTGCTTTCAGCTGCAGCTGGGCCCACACTAATGGAATACAGCACCACAGCTGTGCAGTCTCACTGCTCTGCTGAGTTCTCTCAGTGGATGGCAAGGTAAGGTGTGTTCCCAGATACAACTTCATTTTTTTCCACCTCTGAATTGCTCAGTAAATCCACTTTTTCCTAGTCACAGTAAAGACTTCCAAAACTTGCATCAGAGTATTATGCAAYGACAGATTCAGACAATTATATTTTCTGCTTCTATTAGAAGTCAACTCATTTTCTTTTTTACATTTAAGCTGAGGTACACTTTCCTGAAAATACAAGCTTATAAGAACTGAAGCAAGCATACTCACGCACCCATCTACCAAAATACAGATGAAAGGGCTCTTCTGGAACACTGTTTGGATTCATTCCATAATCTTCCAAAATCCAGAAGATGTGTTCTGGATTCTTTAAATTTACTTTTCCTTTGAATGGCAGAAATTCGAGGGCCTACACAACAAAGAAAAATARAATTTAAAAAAAAAAAAAAGTCAAATTTTTTTAAATAGGTATATCACCTCTCAAAAAAAAACTAAAAAAACCAAACCAAAACAAAAGAAAAGAAAATCAGCAAAAAACCATACYACAATTTCACAACCCAAAATTTCACTTGTGATAAATGGTAAATTAGTATTAAAAAATACATTCTATTTTCTCTGGATTTTTGAGTATCTCTCTTGTAAATAAAAATAGCTCAAATGATTAAGGATTAGAAATCGGGAACCATAGCACTTTTTAGTAACTGAAGAGAACTCAACTTTAGTGGAAATGGACTGTGCACATTAATTATGCAACGTTCAAGTTATAAAAACAACACTGATGATGAACAATGGGAATTGAAATTTCAGTGATGTGCAACTATACCAATTTACATACTTAGCTTTATTTCATGTACACAAAAACCAAACAAACAGGGAAGAGAAGCTACTACTAGTACAGATAATTTCAGTCTCTGTAAATTAAATAGAATAAATAGCTGCTAAAACAGAATGTGGAAGAGYAGAAATTAACAGTAATTCAGAAAAATTTCCTAATTAAAATACCGATACAGTTAGGAGGAGAGCACAAGTGCAGACAAGAGCATAATGACAGAACAGGAGATCAGCACACAATCCACAGCCTGCAGCTGAAGTAACTTGTTCCACATTCTGCAACAATAAAAGCCTTATATGGAGATCAAGGAACAGWTTTTCCAAAGATCTAGAATTTAACTCTAGCCATTTGAATCTTATAGTTCTGAGCAATAAGCTCCAGCTTCTCCTGCATACCGGGCTGAAGTCAGCAGTGATATTTGTTTGGCTTTGTATGTCTTACATGGTCTGTTTGTGGGGTGGGGGGGGGGAAGAAGCCATGAATTTGGAGGCAATGTTAATTCAGACACAAAGATCTCATTTAGACCTGGTAAGATATAAGCCACGAACTTCTTTAAGTTCTTCTTTAAGATCTAAACTTAAATACACTGATAGTATGGAATAAGAGCAACATGAATAGATTAAACTAAACAAAGATTTCTTAACCATCTACTTACATCAATCTTTTTTATTTTCTGTGCTTGGGTCAGTGTTTTATTAAATGTATGAATATGTATTTTGTAAGTAGAGTCTGACTGTAGATACGGAAGCTGAAAAAAAAAAAAAAGGCAGACACTTTCATTAGTACARATGCAGTGCTATTCAGTGGGATTAAGGAACCATATTAACCAGATTCTTTATGTGCATACCATCTTGTCCACTGGATAGTTCTTCAGAGACGCATAGAGCTCCCCTGCAGATCTTCCATGGCCCCACAGTTCAAATATAGACCTGAAATTACAAAGTTTTTGAGAGTGCAGTCACATAAAGCAAGGAAAATGCCTTACAGATATTTACTCCTTTTAATCTTCTCGGCCAACATATTTAGGCTTTACTTTATGGAGTATTAAAGTGTGGCACTTAACCCTTGGCAAATGTTTTAATTTTTGTTTGTAACAAGGACACACTTATTTTTAATTCTAGGCTGATATTTCACTGATGCTTTTCCTTGTTTGGTAACATGTACCAAACGGTTCAGAGCTTTTCATCCTGATTAGCAGTGCAAGGGAGATGCTCTAGTGCTCTTATTCTAAAACTAACATCTCTCCCCACAACCAGTAGTAGGCCAGGAAAATAAGCCATGGTCTAGTTATGCTTTCTACATAAAATAAGCATACATTAGCTGAGAGAGCATGGTGTGCAGAACATCTGCAAGCTGTTTTGTCATATTTTCCTTCTTGAGTTGTCTACACCTGCCTTTTGAAGTGCAGTACTCCATCTTTTAYGCAAGAGTGAACAGTCCAAGTCATTGCAGGTAAAACTGAATACCTGACAAAACAAGGACTATGGAACACTATGCAGAAGGGCCCAAACTCTGAAGAACACAGCACAGACACCACAAATTTAGTATAGCCGGAGATACATACCACCCCTATGCTGCTTCTCAACCTGAACCACACCTCCAAGGTCTCTTTCACATGCCTCACTGTAAAGCATGTTAATCAGACACCTCTAAAAAGGTCCAGCTGGAACAATCACTCTGGCATATTCCTGTGCTCTGGAATTTCCTAGAAGGACCTCTGCTGCAGCAGTCTGGGCTGAAGGCTCAGATGCCAGCACTAAGRGAGGGTGACACAACCTTTCCCTTCCAAACATGATTTTCAGTTTTTATGTATCACTGGTTTTATCTTTTAATTCCATACACGTTTCAAAACAAGCCACTAACTCAACATTATTCAAGGCAAATGAAGCATGAGTGACACTACAAGTACTGTCTCTGGAATGAAGAACACCATTTCAAGACCCGGAATTGATCATACACTGAGTAAACAGGACAGGCATGCTACACAATCAGTTCTCTAGGAGTCCTACAGGCTCCAGTAACACGTTCCCAATTCTAGAAGGAATCAGAGACTGTTTATTTTATGACTCCATACAAAGTTGGTATTTGCCACATTGTAACAGAACAATATCCCACTGCTTACATTCATTATTATTTACAAGATTTTTCATCTCTTACTTCGCACATACTGTCCGTTTCATTAGTCCCCTTGCCATCTCTTCTGAAGGAATATTGAGAATCCAGAATGGAGACTGAAATAAAGAGAAGGTAAGTGATGCAAATGCCTGGCTGGAGGATGTCACATGAATTACACCACTACACAATTCCGTTCTATAAAAATGGAGCATGCATACTGAAGATTTTAAAAATTAATAAAAAATAAATCTCTTATCTTTAATCGTACAGAGTACATAAGGATAAAATAATTAATTTGAGACAAAACTGTTTAGTCAGCTTGAATGTCTGAGAAATCTTGCATTTTATTTTTCCACCGTATCTTTGATTTGGTAAAATATTGTTTGCGCTTCTCTTGATTATTCAACCTCTAAAGACTGAAAACACCTCATTACACACAAGCAGTAATTAAATCCCAGTAACTTTCTCTGACTACGCATTGAGACTAGAATCATACAGCTTCCTAGCTGCGCTCTTCCTCTGTCTCACTGATTTAGAGACAAACACCAAATCCAAACGACTGCCAAGTGTTTTCTGGGCTTGGCTACCATGAAAAGCAAGGAGAGCCTCCCAGCAGATGGCACTGCTTCTTTTCATGCTTCATTTACCAAATGAAGACACGCTGAGGTGCACTTTGTGCATCTTTTTTTCAGTTCTGAATCTTTATTTAAATTGAGAATTTCTCATTTTTGGAAAATTCCTGGTTTTCCTAAAAAACATCAAAATTTATTCAGATACCCACATTTAACAAAAATACTATAAAGAACACACTTGCATACCACACACACACTCAAGTAAAATATTTGGTCCTCACATTTGCACGAATTTCCTGCTCGCCACTGAATTGTCCACCACAAAGGGACAGTAATGATGTTATTTCCTAAAGTGAAAATATAAAGGTCAGGCTTTAGAGTCATTAATTAATGTTTTAAAGAAAGAAAGGAAAAAAAAAGAAAAGAAAGGGCAGCATAACACAAATTCTAATGCAGATGGTGAGTATTATGAATAAAATGCTAGCAACAGCAAGAAAAGACAGAATGGCATTTACTAACAATTTACCATGGGAACCAACAGCAAAACACTCTTAGAGTAGTTGTGGGGATAAGACAGAAGTTAAACAAGTAAATTCAGCTTATATGTACTGTTAACAAACTGGAAAAAAAAATAAGACTTTCCTGCTATAAAAAACAGCTTTCTCAGAATTCAGCGGCAAAGGTCAGGCAAATTTCAGTAATCAAGTCCCACTGTTTTGCATTTTCTCTTTCATCAGACTCTTTACTGTTCAATCCTACACTCTCATGATACTCCTCTTAGAACGTTATCCACTCTCTCCTTAAAATATTTTCTTGACTAATTCACATAAAAGTGATGTTTCACTAGCAACACTGATGCAGGGCCAGGAGCAGCAGATCATCTGGCTAAAAAAACCTGTCCTTGTTTGTTTCATTAAGATTTTGACCTAACACAGCTCATCACAAASCCAAACACACAGCTGAGCAATCACCAGAGTACAAGAAAAGAGGGGCGGCTCTGCTTTCTTCAGCAGCTATATCAACCAAGTGCCACTACAATCTTGGTGACAAAAACTTTCTGTGTTACTTATGTATCACCTTCTTTTTACTTCATTTGATGACCTTGCCTAAAGAAAAATTTGGTTGATCACAAATAAATAAATAAATAAATTAATGTTCCAGTCCCACAAAGTAAATAGTAAAAAGCAATACAGAGAAGAAAACCCTAATGAAAGAGTAAATAAGTGGTGCAAGACACATGAAACATTTTATAACGTGTAATGATGACCTATGAATTCTAACAAAATAACTTTGTATTTCAGCACTATTGTAAACAATAACATACTATCCTGGATATTACTAGCTCTTCTAGATGATGCCTAGGAGAGCCCTTAGGGTATCAAAACTTGTTAAGGTGTACAGCAACTCTGTAAGTTATMATGGAAAAAAAAATAATCGCACATTAATTTTACAAACTGCATGGAAACAAACACTCGGGATCGCAAGCCAAAAGCAAACAGCTCCCAGTGCCACTGGTGTGAGGGAGCCTCACAACCAGGACATCAGTCAAGGCCTTGGAGATCTCTGTTCAATCCTGGTCACRCCACAGGCCCTAGGACTTCAGAGAAGCCTCATCCTTGCTGCTTCCCAAATCTTCCTCCTGAAAGCAAAGATACTTGCAACCCTCCAGCCTCACACATCTCCGTAAACACGCARGACAGAGAATCACACAATAAATTTGGTTGGAAAAGACCTCTGGGATCATGGAGTCCAGCCTATGACCAAACACCACCATGTGACCCATACCATGRCCCTGAGTGTCACGTCCAATCATTCCTTGAACACCTGCAGGGATGGTGACTCCACCACCTCCACAGGCAGCCCCTTGAGAGGGCCTCGCGTGTGCCCGGGGCAGCACCAGCCATGTCTGTACCCACTGGCGGGAGCAGCCGTGTAACTTAAACCAACTTAAAAAGTCACCAAAGCCAAAACTTTGAAAGCATTTTTGTAACCCTGKTTTTTTTAATCTCCCAGCTTCCCATTTTCACATGGAGCCCCGGGTACTCTGCTGGCGACCTCTCCTAGCGCCAGAGGCTCTGGAAAAGGGGCAAGGGAAGTGCTGCCCTAAAGCCACCACGCGGAGGCTCTCCATGAGGCTGGGGCAGGAGAAGGAGAGAGGGAGGCCCACGCCTGGGGGTCCTTTCCCACAGGATATGAGTGCAGCCAGCGAAGGGGCGCCGAGCCCTCCCCGCCCCCGGCTCTCCCCGAGAGAGGCGACACCCCACAGAGATCCGGCCCCCCTGGGCACAACCGGGGCTGCGCCGCCCGGGAGTGCCCCAAAGGAGAGGAGAGGGGAAGGAAGGGAAGGGCAGCGCCTCGCCCAGCCCCCCCAGCCCAGCCCCATCCCCCGGCCCCGAGCAGCGCTCACCGGCAGGCGGAACTCGAGATGCTCCTGCGCCAGCAGCAACAAATACCGCCGGAGCGCTGCAGCCGCCAGCGCCATGTCCGGCCATCTCCCGCCTCCCGCATGCGCCGCCGGGCGGGAGAGGCGGGGGAGCGGCGGGAGGAGCCCGGGAAGGGGCGTGTGGCACGGAGACCCCCGCGGCCCTTTTAGCGCGGCCAGCGGCGCTCGGGGCTGGGCGAACTGTTCAGTAATTACTGCTCATTTCATCTCCTTCTCATCCTCATTGTATTTTATACTTCGGGTGTGCTTTGTCACGCACGCCACGTGTCAGTAGAGCAGTGCCTGCGTATGGTTTATAAATAACTACACGAACACCGGGAACACGCTCGCTCAGGGGCGTTTCACTGGCAGGGGCGCGCTGCGGCCTCTCCCGGCGACATTTAAGGATCCGGAGCATTAAATAACACTAAGAATTAACAGATGCCAAGGGAGTCGCGTTCCTTTTTCCGTTGGAAGGAGATCAGCGCCGGCGGCGTAGGTGTCGGAGCAGGTAGAGAAACACATTCCCAGGAAAAGGGTAGAGGTGTGACGGTCCGACAGAGAGGCAAAAAAGGGTTTGTCTTGCGGATTATATCTTATTTTAATATCTAGGCTTGACAACTGTAATCCAGTACTCACTGATCTCCCTGTTGTGTTTAGCTGAAAGGTTGGCTTATCCAGATTTTGGTAAGCGTTTTATTAGGACCAGGCCAGCTCAGCACTGAACTCATGTTCTGTGTTTTACGTGCTGATTTTGGACAGCTTTTTCTTCTCGGTTGCTAAGGCTTTGCTCATGACCTGTGAGTACTGCACGGGACACCTTCTTTATGCATCTCCATAAGCTCATCCTGCAGCTTCTCCAGTTATCCCTTCTTGCAGTAATCAAAATTGAGGTTTACTGTGAAACTTTAACCCTGATGATTTACAAGAAAGCAGTCTAAAGTGACCTGGCAGCTAAACGTGAGCTTTCCTAGAAGAGAAAGGAAAGAGGTAGATGTGAATCTGGCTTGTTCACCTCAGCAGCTGAGTGCTGAGACCCATCAATAAACACATCATTGAGCTGCTGACAAACCCTGCGAGCCTGAGATTGCTTACAAAATCTTGGAATTGCTGAGGGAGATTTAGTGGAAGAAGTCTGCTTTTATTTTTCCAATCTGTCTCACTTTAAATTTCTTAGCTGTATAGCTTCCATTTTAGAAACTTCTCTTAGGAGGGGTTATTGATGGTATTTTTAAGCTTAATCTCTTTGAAACTGGCTTTTGCTTACTTTATCTGCACTGCTTTACCTTCAGGGCATTGCTGTCCTCACGAAGTGAATACCTGTTTTACAGTGATACCGTTTCCTACAGAAGAGTTGAACAAAAGCACTGTTTTTTTCTTGCTTTTGACATGAGGATCCATGCAAAATCTCTGGCAGTGTATTTRTGTTGCTCAGCATAGTTTGAAAGTGAATGTAAGATTTAAGTAAGATTTACAGAGTATTTGATTCTGACAAAAACAAAATGCTTTTCAGATGCTGTGTTTGGAAACTGAACATACATTCCTGTAATGCCACTGAGGAGATTCAAGCAGTTTGTTCATGTGGATGTGGRGAGTCATCTTAAAAACATTATATAATTTTTTAGGGAGGGACAGGAAGAAAAATTATGCTTTTTAGCCTTCAGGGGAATTTTATGTACACCGAGTGTAATTACTCAACTTGAAATTTATCCAGGAAGCTAGAATTAACCACTTTCCTCTCAAAAAAAAATATAACAATGGGATCATATGACAATCATGAGTTTCAATTTAAAAGTGAGAGACCATGAATGAAAAGCCATTATTTCACGTGTGCTGCTGCTTATTATTCTCAATTCCCTTTTGCAGCGATTGTATTGCCACTTTCTGCTCACCCCATGCACTCTTCTAGACCCAAAGGCAACACAAGTGTTTTTGATGGACCTGCACGTTCTGCTGGGGCATTCGGGGAACCTTKTCCCTGCTCATGGGTTCATGTGCAACAGCACCAACACATGGATATGGGCAAATACCCATTAAATCTTACCTTTTAAGCAACAGTCTTTTCAAAATGCAGAAATACGCAATCTATAGTTCAGTTGTTAAACTGCTCAGAATTTGCATTTCTGTTCATGTCCCCATAGGAAAGGCCTCACTAATTCTCTGTTTTATCTTCAAATGTCGGTAAAAGTATCAGCCCTACTCCTGTGCTAAGTGGAAACTCCAGTTTGCATATTTCAACAGGTGAAAGATACCACCCAGCAAGGATGACACGGTTATAACACATTCAGATCTCTGTAGGTATATAAAAGTCTGTCCCTGATTCACCAAAACAGCCACGTACTCCACAGTCTAAGCACACAGAATGCCATAGGCGGTGGGCAGCCCGGGTACCGGGAGCGGTGAAGCAATTCCACCTCTGGAGTGCAATGTGCCTCTCCTGCAGCCTGCCCGGAGGTTGTGTCCGGCAGACATGGCTGTGCAGCACAGCCTTTTAAGGGAGAACTATCTATTCTGCCTTTGTCTTCTTCACTGAAAAAAAGGGTGTTGAAGACAGCCGCGCGCTCACTAACTGGAATTTTACTTCTTGCAGTGCCTGATGAGGAAAATTCCCCTGCTCCCACCATGTATTGGCATTTCAGCTCCAAATAATATTTTCTGTGCATGGTAACTTCCACAGTCTGAGGGAACCTTGTCGGCACGGCTTGAATTTGTCCACCTTTAATCAGTGTGCAGGCAGGAGAGAGGCTTCCCACCCCCGTGCATGGGTTGGTGTGCTGCTGCTGCCTCTCGGGGAATGGTCTGCTCTCTCCCCAGCTCAGCCAGCACTGCATCAGATGGTTTGGGAAGTCAGCGGGGCTGCCGGGTACCAGGATAAAGTTCTTGAAAAGGCGTCCTTGCAAGAAGAGTAAGTACTGCACTACGTGTGTGTTACACAGAGGCTGCGGGGTTTGTTCGGTGACTGTGGGACCGGTGGAACACCGTGTAACCTTGTAAGCATAGTTTACTGCCCTGTGCTCCAAAATTACTTCTGAATTTCAGCTGAATCACTTTTACTCTCTTCATTGCTGTAGAATTATGGGTGGACTTAACAAAATCTTCAGATATTTAATGTCTTTTTCAGCAGCCTTGCCTATCACTTGGGCAAAATTCTTCCAGAAATTATTGGGCGGATTTGTTGTTTTTCCTTCACAGCTGATTGTGCCCACAGGAACCACAGTTACAGCCAGTCACTAGTTTGTTTCCTGCTCGAGTGCCATAAAACATTTTCAAGAAATGGAAGGAGAAAAAGGGCAAAGTGCTAAAGCTACCGGTGCGGTGGGTGACCTGAGGAAAAGTTGGCAGACCTGGGCAGAGGATCACATTGAGTATCAGAGGAAGAATCCGTTCAGCAGTGACGACAGGCTTGCGTCTAAACCTGCGCATACTCACAGAGGAGATCCTACCTATGGGAGACCCCCTGAAGGGTCTCGGACAGAGCAGAGAGGGAAAGATGCTCATTCACACGTGGGTAAGGAAGTAGAAGAGCTGTGCTTGATCATCAGAAGAATTGGAGAGGTGGGAGAAGATGGACACGTGAGTGTAACATTCGGGCAGCTGTTTGAAACATATGTGACTATTTCCAATAAAGTAGTGGGAATCTTGTTAAGAGCCAGAAAACATGGTCTGGTTCATTTTGAAGGTGAAATGCTTTGGCAAGGAAAAGATGATGATGTGGTCATCACTTTACTACAATAAGGCTTTGTCATGGAATGAATTTTGCTGCTGGTTCCATTTGGAAAAACATATCTAGATACCATCTTGAAAGGTTTTGATTACAGAATTTCTACTCAGCTATCTACTGGGACACGAGCAGGAGGGGAAATGCGCCAGAAGGATAAAGCATATTTTTGTAAAAATGGTAGAGATTTGGACAGAAATGACAAATAATGAGCTAATCCACCACGCTGACATTGGATTGTCGTTATTACCATCTACTACCAAGTGTATGACAGTTCTTCAAGTAACTCCGCTGGCTTACTGCTTTTAGGTTACTGAAAGTATAAATTACTAACTTGCTATCCTACAACACTGATTCTTGCAGGTTGTGAAATACTTGCTGCATGGGAGAATGGGATTTGTAAAACGTGGAATTGAAAACTCTTGTGGGAATTCATATACTTCTTCAAACAAAGAGCCTGGCATATAGCAAAAGTTTAGGTTCAATTTCACATGGTTTAACTGTATAAATGGAAGTTTTCATGAAGTAGATGGGAATTCCCAAACTTACAAAAATATCACAGCAAGGATATTTGATGGTTCCTGAATTAGTTGCATCTTGCCTGCATTTTGGAGAGCTGTACTAATCCTGGTATTTAATAATCTAGTCTTAAAATCATATCTTCTCCAAATCTTCTGTGTCTCTTATTCTTTTTCTTCTGTATCTCACACCATTTTTACCTGTTCTGTTCTTCTAAGGCTGTGTCATACCCTACAAGGCCACAAAGCTCTGCAGCCTTTTTTGTGAATTCAGCTATACCCCTTCATAGAAAGTAGGGTGCCACAACGTAAAGACGTGAAAGCCAGCAGAAACTCTGTATAGGGCACTGTGCATTCATAAGGAGAAAAAAAAGGCTCTTCTTTCACCGAAATGTAGCAATGTTTTTTACAAGAGAAGGGTAGAGATGCTGTAGTGCCAAATGCGTAAATGAAAGTATAGTGGCACAGTCCCATTCCTCATTTACCTGCTTTCAGAGCACAATTGTGAGCTCTCCAAACTGTTCAAAAGAAAAATAAAGGATTGGCTATATAAAATAGTTGTAATAGTGCTATTAAAAATAATCAGGAGCTGTATTTACAGTAGTTCCCACCAATAAAGCTGTATAATTATACATCTAAAGTTCTTCTTTTTTATTAGTGCAAATAAAACCTTCTGTGGTGTTAACTACACTACTTGATGGGCTTTTAAGATACTCTCTTGCATCAAAAGGATATTAAAATTTAATATAAATTAAAAACTTTATAAAAGTGATGTGTTATTTTATGCTATTTATATGAAAGAACCTTTATTGCAAAAAGCCTAAAAGAATGGGGTTTTGTTTTGATATTTTCATCCACTGGGGATTTGCATCAAAATAAGTCTTTTGACTGAGGATTTCATTATTACTCTGCCTCCTTTTTTTTCTGGTGAAAAGACAATGAAAATAGAAAAAAAAAAGGAAGAAATCAATGTGCTGACATGTGTATGTCAGGAACAGGGGAGTCAGATGCGGGTAGAGAACGGGTTTTAATCACCACATAAATTTACCACATTGTAAAATGGGGAATATGTGCTGCACCAGGCACTGCTGGTGTGTGCTCCCTTAGTTTTCAAACCCACTCCTTCTTCCAAAACAAATCTACATCTTGCAGCTGAAAACAAGATGTGTTGCTTGTGATCTTAACACATTTTAAATGCTTTGTTCTTTTTGGAAAAGCATTTCTTGCCAAATGACATGAGTACACCTCAGGGTATTTCAGCTCCCGGTAGAGAAAGTCTTTAGATACGTTTGGATTTCAAAATAAATTGAGCTTTTTATAATGCAGCTGTGGAATGAGTTTTGTTTAATTCTAACAATTCTGAAATCCACTCGATTCTGCTGTAGTGTTAGTTCATAACTTGCAGGAAGCAGCATCAGGCACTTCAAGTGTCACCAGCCGACTAACAGGATGGTAATATCAGGAAAAAGAATACATTGCTAGACATTGTACAAATAATTCATTGCAAGACACACACGTGAGGCAGTGTGTAGCCTGAGCACCATAAGATGCCAGTCCAGCCCATGTGAATTGACTAGTTTTTAATTAAAAACTAACTCAAATAGTTAACTCAGATAGTTAAATGTCAGTAATCTAGGCTCTCACTGTCCTGTGAGCAGTTAGTGGTAGATACTTGAGTACGTTTGCAAGAGCTTTAAGCACACCTCTGATCAAAACAGAAGCAGAGCAAGGCCTTAATGACATGGTCTTACCTACTTTGTAAGCAATTAAAAAAAGCTTGCTCTATGGTTATATTTTGAATAAAATCAAGGATTATTATATTACAAAACTATTGTTTATAGAGGGGTGGGGTTTTTTTAAACAATTCTAGGGCCACTTTTCCTACCTGCCAGCTTTAGATGAGCATTCTCCAAAGAGTGACTGGAATCTTTCTGTGTGCCCATGCAATGATTATAAACACCGAGCTGCCAAACTGGCTCAGCACACAGGTGGACAAATCCAGTCTCATGCTTCCAGTAATAGCCAGTATTTAAAAAAAAAAAAGATTAAAAGATAGATAATAGAATTGGTCAGCTTGCCCAGTGGTACACTCCAGAATAAAAAATTACTCCTGAAGCCTGTATAGTCATGAATGCATCATGTCTACTGCACATGACTCAGTTTAGCTACAAGTTTTACAAAATTATGCTTATTGAAACAGGAATTTAAACTTTTCAACATGCAACTTCTTTTTTTTTCAGCAGGCCCCCATTATAGTAAATGGAACAGATTTTATTAAATTATTTTTGCAACAATTGTAGCATGTGAGGGGTTTTAATATTACAGATTACTTGGAGTAGCAAGTAAACTCCAATCTTCTAAAAGGTGTTCTGGCCCTACTAAGTATCTTTCATCTCTGTAAATCTCTCCTAAACTTCACTTTGTGACAGATTCCCTCAATGGTCTTTCCTCTCCTTCCACCTGAAGCCTCTAAACTCTGCATCTGTTTTGGACTGTACATCATGTAAGAATTATCTGTGGTTTGTCTTGTCAAACACTGAAGGCACTTTCACCATTTCAATAAATGTTGCACATTAGTTTGAAATGAGAAAGTTTTCATGCATTTTATTGTAAGTTTGTCAGATTTCGAATACAATTTTCACTAGTTTGCTCCCATTTTTCTGCTTTTATTTACAACTCACACTTAAAAAGACTTCGGAATAGTTTGAGGAGCTATTACCAATTTAAGCACAATTTCATTTTTCATTTTACAGCGTTGTGTATCTGTTTCATCCTTTCAGAGGGAGCATTTAGTACTTCAGCATAAAAGCATTATCCTCTGGGTTCGCATTAGGTTGGGAGTTTATGTAAAACAATTGAGCAAAACAGTACAAATAAAGCTTTGTCATTCCTAAACATGAGGTCAAAAAAGCAGCTTTTCTCAGGACTGGTAATACTGGATCAAAGAATAGGGCCAGCAGCAGTGGCTAAACAACTTTCCTTTGCTTCTCCAGGCTCTTGGAGATTAAGAACTTCTGAGTTCATTCTCCTTATTGATCTTTGCTCCTTGGAAAGCTCTACAAATGATTTTTGAAGTTTTAAAACTACTTAAAGCTTCTGTAGAAGACAGTGACATAGTTATTGGGATCTGCCCACTGCCTCTTCCAGGGGCTAGCCATCAGTTCAGAAACATATTAGGATAGGCTTTTCAGAAAATATTTCTTCACCTAATTAAAAAAATTATTTGCAGAGTCCAAGAATGCTTGTCAATGCAGAAGGAAAACAGACCACGGTTCTGTGCTGAAAAACACTAACGAGAAGCTGCGCATTCCCCTCAGTAATTAGTGTGCCTCTGTTTAATGCTTTGTTGTTTCAGCTGTTTTGAGGCCTGTCTATTGCTGTCAGGGAACACGGGAATTCCCCCATCTAGCTCATCAGCAAAATTCTGGAAGCTGCATTATACCCAGATTTTTCCCTTCCAGTATTACCAACAGTGGGGCCCTTCTCAAAAGTTAAGACATAAAAGTTGGCCTTTGTGTTTTCATGTACATTTGGCAACGTACTGAGTCTGGCTGGGATGGAGGTAATTTCCTTCAGAGCATCCCAGGTTTTGGGTGTGACTGGAACAGTGTTGTTAACAGTTCTGGTGATTGCTAAGCAGTGCGTGCACAGTGGGCAAAAAGCTTGGAGAGGGCATAACCTGCACACCTGACACAGACTGGCCTGCAGGGGTATTCCATGCCATATAATGTCTGCTCAGCAATAAAAGCTGAGATGGCTTTTTTTGGGGGAGTGGGGGTGATTGCTACTGGCCTGCCTGTGGGAGGTCATGAGTGATTACATTTGCATCCCATACCTTGGCTTTTGTCTTCCTCTTTCCTTCACATAATAAATTGGTTTTATCTCAACCCATGAGTTTTCTCGTTTAGGTCTTTCTATTCTCTCATCCCACTGGGGTCAAGGGTGAAGAGTGAGCAAAGGGCTATCTAGGGTCAAGCCCCACAGTCAACTATTCCATTGCAATGGAAAATCATTCCAAGATTAGCATTTATTCTGCTTATTCATCCTTTTTGACAATAGTTCATGTTGGTATTTTAAATATTACATTACATGTCACAGTAAAGTACAGTTACATAAATTAATTGCAAACCAGAACACATACACAGTATTAACTCTTGAAAGTTCGTAATGTTCAGGTATTTCACAAAGCTAGGAGCCAGCTCAAACCTCCTCATCTATTGCACAGTTAAAGTTTGGTGGCTTTTAGTCACACTTTTCCTACCAAATGTTACAAATTAAAACCATTAAGGGCTGCAAATGACATGTGAGTGCCCACCAATATTAGGAAGATCTTAGAGAGATGTAAACTCTTCCCAGGTAGAAAATGCTGTTCTTAAGAATGCTGCAGACTCTCTGAAGTACTATAAGAATATTACAGCACATCATAACACTAAGGCAATAGGTGCTGGACCCATGGAAAACACAGAATATTATGTTCAGGGAAGCCTGCAACAGACATCATCACCTCAGTTGCATCTAAATGCATCAGGCAAGGGCACTTGGTTAGTTTGGCAGCAAGAGAAATGCTCTGTGAACAAAGAAAATCCACTCCATGTATTCTGGAGTTCTAACTTTCCAAACAGTCTGCCTTATTATGGTATTGAAAAACAAGTGCTAGCATTCCCGATCAGAGTCATGCAGCAAAGGCAAATGTTCAGCAGGTTCCTTAAGCAACTCGACATGCTCCAATTTTGGGCTGTCTCTGCTATCCCAAAGTCAAATCACATTGCTCTTATGTAAGTCTGCCACACGCACACTGCACTAAAGACCTGCTTCTCTTATGACTTCATTTAGAATCCAAATTCAGCCAAGGCATTAGTAATCTCCAAGGGACTTCCAGTGAAAATAGTATGAGAAAATCTGGACTTTTCTATCTACTGCCACCAGAGAAATCCATTCTTCTTAACTTTTCACATTTTTTTTAAACATACAGTAACTGATTTCAAATATTGTGCACATAAGAGGGAAAAAAAAAATCCTTAAGTCCATTTACACATAAACTATATGTTATACAGCATTATCACATCTTGGGCACATATTGACTTTTACTGTGTCACTGTGATGCAAACATGGCAGGTAACATTGAAGTGGTTTAGCACCAGAAAGTCAGTACTGTACTTTCAGCAATGTACCTACTAATCACTAGGCATCAGTAACGTATCATACAAATGCAGATGGAAACAAATGTTTGAAATGTTACCTGCAATCCCAGACAATGCATCTTGAAAATGAAAGCTTGATTCTGCCATAAATACTCCCTTTGCTACCATATGCATAATGTTAGTTATAACCTGTTGCCTGGGTTGCAATACATTCTGCTGCTATACTTTGCCTTTTATTAGGAAAAGTTCTCTGCCTCTGTGCATGTGTATGTGTATTATGTATGCATATACACAAATATAAAATTATAACTACAATACATCATGCTGTTGCCAGGGAAGTATACAGACTGAAGTATCCAAATGAAAGAATTAGACTGGCAGCTACAAATTCCGTGTGTATTTCCTCATAAGGAACTAAAGCTTTTTTTATCCTGGGATATTATTGGCAACATCAAACTGTGCAACCTTAAATCAGAGCTCAAGACCAAACTGGCTAACGACACGAGCTTTCAGCTGGCAGCACTTTCAGTTTGAAGTCTCTCGATCAGTTGTTCAGCCTATGAAAGAGAGAAAGCAATGCATTAAGTACACCGTGGGCCTCCAGTTCACTGAAAATTCCATTTTAAAAATAGTGACACTAACAGAGTATTTGCTTCTCACTTTCACAGAAAAAGTGCACACAAGAAGCAGAATACAACAACTGCTTTCAACAGCAGTCTCACAGTTTCCACCAAATACTGACAAGGTGATCAGAAGAGGAAACATGATTTGTGGAAGTCAGAGGAAGTCTGAGCAAATAAACAGCAGATCTATTATAGTACTGTGGGTTTAGAGACCGCAGAAGGCAGCAGAGAACAACGAAGTGGTGAGATGCCACTCCAGAACAAGTGTGTTGTGACCTCTCATCACCCAGCCAACTGCACCACCAGCCACAGAGGGATGGGGGGCATTCATGTGTGCGGCTCACGTCACGAGCTATTACCTCATCCTTTGGTTACATCACTGTGCTCATACATACTTTTGTCATCATATGGCTATTTATGCATCATGGGCAGAACTGGGACAGCTGTATTTTGTACAGGTAACAGCACCAGCTCACAGAGCCCTCAGGAAGGCTCAGGGCAGGAGGACGTCTGCCAACAAGCAGCCAGATTGGACATGTGGAGGCAAACACAGGCACTTCTGAAACACAGCGGTTTACTGTCAGCCTTCGCTTTTTTCGCCAGTCCCACTAATTAATCTTTTAATTTGAGCTAGTGCTTGAGGTTTTATTAAGACCTCCAAAGTAATTACATCAAAAGGTGAAAAGCTTAAGTCTGGCATATTTTAAATACAGACAGTAAAAATGCAATCAGCTACTTAGGGTAGAACAACTCAACAGGACCTCAGTAGTTACTGCAGTTTATTTGCAAATAAGCTACATAAAGCATAGAGCAATTGAAAATTATCCCAGATAATTTTGATATCCAACATAATTTTGATATCAAAGATAAATCTAAGCAGTGAAATTGCACAGCTATACTTATTTGAAGGCCAAATATTTGTAAGATGCTCAGTAACACAGCAGATGCATCTGCTTTTTTTGAGCTAGGTGTGATCTTCAGAGGTCCCACTGTGAAAAAGCCATGTTTCTTCTCTTTAAGTAATAAGCCGTCTATATTCTTTAGATGAGACAGACCTTTTCCAGCAACTTTGATTTGGGGATGTGCAGGATGCTGCAGCTACATAGCAAGGAGAGGTGCTTTGCTGTATCAAAGCAGTGAGAGTGAGGTTTAGATCTCAAGAGAGAGATTTTAGAAGTGCTTTAGTCAGTGTCAGTTCAGTCTCATTGCTTATCTCCACTGGCATAAATCAGAACAAATAATGTTTTTGTAAAGCAGACACTTGGTTTCGTCTAAAGATGACAAAATGAGAAAAAACACATGAAGTAACAAATGCAATCATTAGGTGGATATGTTTTCACCTATACTGGATTAACCAGAGTATGTGCTAAACAGTCCATCAGATTTGTATGCACCCTTTTAAATTAAAACCCAAATATTTACAAAGTGTCCACAGAAGCACATCACAGAACCTGAGCTTCAGGCAAGATCCAGAACTACTGTACTGTTTGCTGCTAGTTATTAGCACTCTGTTCCCCTTAATAAGCATAAACATTAAGGTTTTTACCATTATTTTTTCTCAGACAGCTAATGCAAAATATACATAATTGAGAATTAAAGTAACAACAAAAATCATTGGTCAAATAATTTTTGGACACAGTTAAAAGGTTCACATTTTCAGCTCATAATTGAAAACCTTCTGCAAAGCTCATCTGCATTACTCTTACCGTGATAAACCAGTAGGAATTGATTCTGTAGTAGATCCTGGATAAGAATCCCAGCTGACTGGCCGGGGCCAGGACGTGAAGATGCAAGTGGGCTATCGAGCAGAATGGAGGCCAGTGAAAACCCATTCTTTAGAAAAGGAAAAGTACAAGATACTGGTGATGTAAGTTCAGGAAGAAGAGGAACATTGCAGGTTATTTAACATGATCAAGAGAATTAACAACTCATCACATTTTCCTTGTGCATAAAAGCAAAAATATGCCCTTTCATTGTATCACAAAAAAAGCTTTTCAAAAGCCCATTAACCTCCTCCTTCACATCTCTGTATTTAAGACACATTTTTTTAAAAAATAGTTAAAAGAAAAAGTATCTTAAATGTATCCTATTTAGTTTTCAGCTGGAAAGCCAACTATCAATTTAATCATGAAGGCCCAGCTCCCTATTTCTCTATGCTGTTTAAATTACGGTAGTTTATTTCAGTTATCAAAGGCCTTAAACTGAAGTGTCCAGCACTGAAATCCAGTGAATGCTGGTATGACTGAAATACAATGTAGTGCTCTGCTTCAACAGGAGAAGTTTACCTCTCTTCTGCTATCTAGGATTTAGAGCATACTTTCAGCATATAATGAAAGAGCACCCTTTTAGGTAAGTTGTTTGAAGTGGCATCCCTATTGCAAGATGAGGTCAAGAAAGAATCTCAGACCTGGAACGCAATTTGCGCCAGCACTTTATCAGAAAAAAAGTTTCTATTCAATGCCAGCAGATTCTACTTGAGAAGTCATGCAATAAGTGAATGTAGACCAAATTTCTCCAGTGAATCATATTGCAGGTTATGCCACCACCCCTAAAGTAACATTGTGAAAAAAAAAAACAAAAACACACTCAATAGACAGAAGGTCTCCATTACATACCTTACATCATTTAAGTCACTAAAATTGTTTTTCTGGAGAACAGCTTTTCCAACTTCCATCATTCTCCTCACTATTAAAGCACAAAGAATTTCATTTAAAAAATATATTGTTTCATTTAAAAAAGGTATTCTTCAGAATATTAACTTCAACAGACTGATTACATTGAGATCACAGACATGGGTTTTTCAAAATATAAACACTGTAACTACTCCTAATCAAAAACAGACAATCAGGAGAATGTGTGCAATGATTTACTCGAAAATTGCCCCTGACACTAACTTCCACACCTGCAACGCTTTTCAGTGTGACATTATTCTAAGAACTTTGGCCAAAGCCATGCTATCACCACACCCTTATTAAAAAAAAAACAAGTACTGATTGGTCAGAATGACGACCTTTACACTAATTCCAGTGTCGTATCTCTACACAGCGACAGGACTTTCATCTCCAGGTCCTGCAAAGTCTGATGTAGATTTTAGAGATGGTACATAAATTTAAATTAAATTGTCAGTCTTACTTATTGCTAGGACAAAGTTTCATTATCACTGAAAAATGCAGCAACCCCAATACAAAAACACTCAAGGCACAAGTCAAAGAAATCTTCTTGAAGCCAAACACATAGAGACATTTTTTCTGGAGAAAACTACCCTATGTTTAGACGAGAAATACAGTGATGCAAGATTTGCAAAATGCACCTATAACTCGTTTCTTGCATCACGTGTAAATTTCCCTAAGGTGGAATCTCTTCATGGCTGCAGTTTCTTCTGTTTCTCAACACACTTAGCTAGGCATATCCTGTGAAACAAATTCCAGAACAATGTCTTCTTAAGGGGGAAAAAAAACCAAAACAAGCCTAGCAACAATAAACCATAGCTTCAACATTTTAGAAAATTTTTTTTTCAAAAATTTTTTAAGTTAATTGAAACACTGTTTCCCTTTTCTATGTCATTCCATTTTTTCCTGAAAAACACTGTAGCACTTTTTTGAAAGTATACACTTTATAAAATTCTTCTGAAACTTTTAATTTAAAATTGCATATACATCTTAAGAAAATGAATGAAGCAGCACATAAATGCTTTAAAAACAAAAGTTGCAGTTTCCAACGAAGTGCAGAAGCATCTACACTCCGTGCAAACAGAAGAGATTTCAGGCACTAATGCAATGTTTTTCCAGAACTGCACAAAAAAAATTGTGCCATTCTAGAACAGCATACAGAAATCCCCAGGAACGTCAGGTCCCTACCTACACTCACATCGACTACTTCCATGTTTACAAATGGCGTCCAAAGTTTTAATTTACTTGACAACACCCTCTTTCAGCCTGTGAAAAATTATTTTCCTTTAGGTTAAGCACACACTTACAGCCCTACCTAGAGGTATGTGCTCTGTCTTCAGTGTTTTGCAGTTTCCCATGTGCTTCACGGGCACCACCAGGTAGTGGTGGGGGGCACCAGGTTTTATATCTCTAAAGCAAACAAGGTCTTCATCCTAAAAAAAAGGATGCAAACGTATTAAAATGGATTAGGACGAGGTTATTGGTAAAGAGTCGGTAACAATGTCCATATTCCCCATATCCACGTGATCTCTAATGTCATAGTTGACGCAACTAGCAACAAAAAGTTGAGATTTTTGGAGGCAGCCTCGAAGCACGGTGAGCGTCCGCTGCTGACCTTCTGCAGTCGGGATTCCTCGGCGCCAGCTTTGAGGCTTCCGGCTGTTGTGCCAACATTTACGGAATGCACGGTGTTTGCCATCCGATCGATGTTTCCTTGCTATGTCCATGCAGGAGCTGCGGGCCCTCAGAGCCGCCGTGCACCCGCCCAGCCTTTCGGCGCGACCCCTCGGCCAGCCCGTGAGGGAGGCTGCGCCCCCTCACCCACCTCGCAGGGCAGCAGCGCCGTGCCCGGCTCCTCCCGGCGGGCGATCCTGCAGAACACGCACTTCCCGTCGTAGCCATCGCGGCCGCCATTCCCGGGCTCGCTCCCCTCGGCGGCAGCAGCAGCACCTGCGCCCTCCTGCCCGGCCATGGCCCCGCCACCCCCGGCTCCTCCCGCCTGCGCCCCGCCCGTCGAGGGAGGAGCGCCCGGCCCCGAGAGGCACCGCGGGCACAGCCCGGCTCCTCCCGGCGGCCACGAGCGGTGCTGTCCTGGGCCTCGCCATGAGGTTTTCACCGAAAAAAAAATCATATTAAAAAAATGGGGGGAATAAAGCTAAGTGAATGCATTCTGAGCTCATTAAAAGTTGAATTGCCAGGAAAACAAAAATTAAACCCGCAGTGAAGAGGGCGGAGAGAAAGATACTAAGTGCTTATGACGCTGGATCTTTTTCCAGGTTTTCACTGGAAAGTTACGTCCAGTTATTCATTGATCAATATAAAACAATAAAAACCTTGGAGAAATTTAGACATTTTTGCCCTATATTTCAAGTTACTTGGATTTTTATATATGCACAAGTAATCTTAAAATACCGTTTCAGCACTGTTGCAATTTGTTCAGGGTCTAGTGTAATTCCAGAGATATTTTCAATTGAGTCTACAGTTTTTCTTCTACACTCCCAGCAGTGAGGGCTGAATTCTGATGTTAGTTCTAACTGCATAAACTGACAGCCCTGAAATTGTTGCCTGCTCACGACAGCTACACTAATTCACTGTCAAAGTGAGATATTTCAAGTAATCACAGAATGATTTGGGTTGGAAGGGACCTTAAAAATCATCTTGTTCCAACCGCCCTGCCATGGGCATGGACACCTTGCAGTAGACCAGGTTGCTCAAGGCTCCATCCAACCTGGCCTTGAATGTTTCCAGGGATGGGACATCCACAGCTTCTCTGGGCAACCCGTTCCAGTGCCTCACCACTCTCATTCTATCAACTGCTTCTGAAGTTAAGAGAGGGTATTGGTAAGTGGTAGTTAGCCTTCGATTTTTAAAAATGTTTTCTTAATAATTTGTATTTTAAATAATTTGCACTGTTCATTAGTTGAGCCGTAGAATTACCAGACACGGAATTTCAGTGTTTGTATTCTTCATGCAGCCCAAAAGGCAGAAAAGTACTCATCCCCCAGATGACAGGCTACAGTGTTTAAAAAAGTAATGAGATGAAAATTTAGACTGAGGTTTTTCAAAAATGCCTATTTTTTTTACATCAAGCTGTGCCTGGAGAAACAGGACACGGTTAGCTATTCTACCTAAAGCAGCTCACTTGCCAGATGTGCTAGGCAGTCACTTTGCAATGACCTAACCTGCTCCTTTTCTCTGTGACAAACAGGCAAATCAGAACACTAAAGTTTACAAATGAGTATTATTCTGAAAGTAAGTAGATTTTCCTTTGCTCTACAGCCAGCTTTGTGCAAAACATCCAATGCAAAACCTGCACTGAAACCAGCACCAAATAGAACATCTGCACTTACCTGGGTACTGACAAACCTGATTTGTGGGTGTGCATTTGAACACCATCCTGAATAAAAAATCTTTATCCACGTACCACTGAAGTACACATGCTTGATGTTGCAAGGACAACCTCTTGTTCTCCCTGAGAGAAAAATTACTAGTGACTACAATTTTCCTATTATTTCAGTAAAGTTGTTACTGCCATTTCACTTGAAGCAAGGATCATGGATAGCACACCTGTTCCATTTCACACATAATTGTAGTTTGTTTTCTCTTAATGCTGCTTCTATATACAACAAAAACTAATAAAGCCCAAGAACTAAGTACTTTGAAGACATTGTACGTCTTTGTCTTGCTTGGGCAGACATAAAAATACATGAACACTTTAGAAATATGAAAAGGGTGCCTACAAAAATGATGCACATGGACTTTTAGCTTCCTGAAACAGGTTGGTCAAAAAAGATGAGGGGATACATGTCATTCACTACAACTGAGAGTAGCAGCAAGAACTACCAGGTCAACGTTTAACTGTTCCCTAGTATTTGTTAGCCCACTGTCACAGTCTGTCTCAGAGTGAATTCAAAACACAGCTCTCTTTCAGGACATACACACACTAAAAACCCAAACCCACAAAACAACCCAACCAAAAGCTCCAATCTCCTTATCTGTGCTTCTAAAATATTGCTGAAATTTTCTTTTTATGAGGAGGCACAGGTGTTTGTCAGCATAACCTGTAACTTAAGCTGCATCCTTTCATCTTTGAAATGTTCTAAAGTTTGTGAATAAAAGAGAAAGCATCTGTAACAAGTTTCTGAATGCATAAATTCATTTATTGAAAATATTGTGATAGCACTGCATTACATAGATTCAATATTCATAGTTTCAAGGGTCACAGAATTTTGAATGAACAACACTGTTTTGAATATAGACCACAGCGTTTAGATATGCTTTGACAAGGATAATATAATGGAATAAGTTGTAGGTAGCAATAGTGAAATGTATGTAATATGTTGAACTTGGTTGGTTTCATTTTGTTTGTTGTGGGGATTTTTTGCTGGGTTTTGTTTTAAACTCTTAAGTGGTCTGCCACCATTTAAAAGAGCAAACAGTGTTAGATATTCCAGGTATCTTCAAAGCATTATGCTGTTAGCAACTTCCAAAATATTTTAAAGCATTACCAATAAGAATGGTATTTATTTATGGCTATAGTAGACCACAAAGAAAGGAAGTGTGAAAAGCTCGCGTGCAGCATGTTACAGGCTTACAGTGTATAGCATCGGTTTTTTTAGACTGTGAAATTTCTGTGCAGGATTAAGATTCAGAAATGCTTTTGAAAGAAAAGCAATTGGCTTTTTAAAAAATTATTTAATCTATTTGAAAAGGAAAGAGTAGTAACTAAATTGAGTTATATTACTTAGTTAATAATATTCCAACATCAGACTGTACTGTTTTAATGCACACTACTGTCTCTGAAACCTGCCCTTCTCAGGATAATGACACATTCAAAGTCTAAGGGCAGGACAGCATCCTAATATTGGTTAGGGCTGGATTGTGTAAACAAAACCACAGCTTAATGGCAAAGCAGAATTCCTTAGCAAGCAGTGAAGATCGCTAGTCCTCTCTCACACTCTCCTTATCTACCAAAATTTTCATTTTGTAATAGAGAGTCTTTTCAGCTTTAGTGGGGGGGAATTATCTGATCATTTCATTAAAAACAACAAGAGTATTTAGTTGCCTGTCAAATCTCAAACCAGACTGCTGCTTCAAGTCTTTTTTTTTTTTTTTTTGGGTGGGGGGGGTTGGGGGAGGGAGGAGAAGGAAATCATATATGTAATTATTAGAACATTCTTCTCTAAATCTCAACTGTATTTTCTCTTTAACAAATTGTTCAATTTGTAGACAAATGCTCATAAAAGCACAGTGAGTCACTTATTTTGAATCATTACAGAAAAACAGTTCTTTCTTAGAAATGTCCTTCATAAACAGTCAAATAATAGTAGTGCAGATGCTCAGAGCATGCCATCCCAATTCTGTGGACTACAACAGAACTGGTAAAGTCTACACCAGGTGGCAGTTGCCCACTGTCTCCATACACTGCCAAAATAGTAATCTAGTAACAGGAATGTGACAGCAGAGTTAAGAAGAAGCACTATCTACCTTCTCCCTCAGGTTAGGAAAAGAAAATGAAACAGAATTATGCACTCAAGTGTTTCTGCCAGGAAAATAAACCCTCTAATTAGGGTATAATGAAAACCAAATCTCATTTACAAAACAAAAATATAAAAATTAACTTCAGAAATCAAATAAATTGATTCAGGATAAATGCCAATGCGTAAGAAACCCACCTCAACAGTAATTATTTATCAAAATGAGATTTGAAACATTAAACAAAAAAACTCATAGCTAATATATTTACAAAAAAAGATCTATTATACAATAACAATAAATAAAATTATTTAAAAAACCTGTTCCCTTAAGTGCTGTGTACACCTATTTCTGATTCTTTTCCATGGCAAACAGTATGCTGTAGATTTTGGTAAAGTAACCTTTTATTTTTGGTCAGCATTTGTATGTTGAACATAAATACACATGGAATGTACTAGATAGTTATAGTTCTTCCACAGGATCTTTTTCACAGTTACATAAAAACTTTTCAACTTATACATSATGAATGTTTTCATAAGCATTGAATCTTCAATGGAAGAGTGTTGAAAGAGGAAGTAAAAAACACTTCAGAGTAATCTCTTACTGTTCTGTCTCTTACTGCCTCTCAAAACCAATTCTTTTATTCTTGGGTTGGTTGTTTGGTTTTTTTGCGTAGTCATGCTCTGGTACAAACTCGAGGAAAAAGCGTGTAACGTTGTGAGGCAGCCTGCACCTTCTGGTTAGCTTTTAAGTGCCTAATGGATCCAGTCCTTAAGGCAGTCAGTGTTTCACTCAAATGTCCATACTTCTACATCTTGTATTATGAAATCTTCTTTCTTAGTTAAGATGTCATTATTGAAGGTGCTGCAGGAGTTGCTTCGCCCATGATACAAATCTGCATCTAACCATAAGCCAAACCGGCCACTAAAAAGGAAATACACAACAAATTTTGTGTTACATTTAACAGTGAAAATACTGAAAGCTGCATAAACAATCAAAGAAGCGATACAGAGGAATCTAGGTAGCTCTGAGGATCTCTTAAGCCAAATGTGAACAGCTCAGTCCTGGCAAAGTGCTCACCAAGAAGCTTGTGGAGCAGTCCCATGGTGCAACCTCCAAGCTTAGTTAAGCTTTAGTTGGTGGTTCAGCCTTAGCCCTTGATTTCGTACCCACTGACCTTTGAAACTCATTACCTGATTATGCACTGTCTGTATCCTTGCTCTGTGCATTAACAGAAAAACAACAACTTAATAAGGACCATGTGATAAACCCTAGAAACTGATGGCAAAATTGCCATTAGGGATTATCTTCCAGTGACAAACCTCTTTGGCAATGAGCAATGTATCTACCCAAAACATCTGGTTWTTTCCTGGCTCAAAAAACCCCCAACCAACAAAACAACTCTGCAACAAACCTTACTTGCCTAACATTAGTCACTCTTTAAGCAAACAAAATTGCTCTGGGTCTATAACAGAAATCAGATTGCTGACGTATCTTTGCTAAACAGTTTACTAAAATAAGTTCAGCCATTTTACTGCTAAGTTTTTCTTGCACCTATCATCATCCCTATTCTCATTTAAAATAAAAAAAAGTTGGCTACATGATTTGAAAACCAAACATTCACTGACCCTCCACCTCCAAGCTCCAGAGAGCTAGTGTCTCCGTTGATGAAGTAGGTGTTCTCTCCACTCCATTTGAATACCTGAGGAGGGGAAAAGACACAAATATATTTGGACTGTGAGAATTCTTGTACTCTCAAACTACTGGGTACCTACTCTTAGCAGCTATTTTTTGGTGAGGTCATATTTTATTTTTTTCTTCAAAGGGGAAGAGATAAGGTAGAAAGTCAAAGATCAATACATATTAAAAACTATGAACAAGGCACCCTAATCCTTTTTTAAATTCTGCTTCCCTCTGTAAATCAACTGATATTCTGTTAGAAAGGAACAATGTGTTTTTTTCAATATGAAAAAAATGCATAAGCCATGAGCATTAAGGCATATTTCAGCAGCACTCTTATCTCTGGTTTGTCATCACTGTGAGCCTAAGCACACATGAAATTATATCCTATTTGTGATATTTGTGATTTGCCTCTCAAGGTGAGTCTTTGACAGTCCAGTCCTTAACTCCTCCCTGCTTCTCTCTTCAATCCACTTAAAACCCTCTCTTCACCCTTACAGACTGTCCTCTCTTCAGATAATTACAGACACTTTTGCTTAAAGCATTGCATTGAAGCAATGAATGATTAACTGCATTCATCAACATCTGGTGCATTTTCTAAACTCAAATATGCTGTCTTCATAAAAATCTTCATAAATGTCTTAGAAGTGGAACCCAAAAATCTTTTCTTTTGAGAAAGCGAACACCCACTTACCTTGAAATGGGGACTGAATGTGTAGAGGAATGTTTCACCAGTGCCATAGTAATGGTCACTAAACCTGAAGGGATGTGTAGCATATGCTCCAAATATCTGTCAGAATAAAACGATTAAGCTTTTTTTGTGGACAGTGCAAAATTCAAGAGAAAAAAACTCCAAACATTTCAAAATACTTTCTAAGAACAACTGAGCTGATTTTCACGTTGGAAGAACCAACTAGTGAAGTACACCAGATGCACAAATATTCCTCCAAATCTTTTGTCTCCTGCAAGATAAAAGCCAGATGACAACAATGGCAACAGGATTGCTGACTCTAGGAGCTACTGAAGAATGAGACCTCCAGAGGCATTGTTTGTGACAGCTTGTTAACTGAGATAACCAAGAAAGATACTTCCAAAGGCACTCATTGCAATCTAAAGCTTTTATTGGTGCTAAGTACTTTCCTACCAGAAGTTTAGTCTAGGCAGTAGAAAATACAAAACAAAACACCAATGCCTTACTTTGATATGACATCATTTCACAGTATGACTAGCATTTCATAATGATCACTTTTTATAACACTGCCCTTTCAGTTCAACCCCTGCAGAACAAGCACTCCTTACTTGGTTGTCCATGTCCTTGATGACAAGGAGAACTGGACTGTCGAGAGATGCCGATTTGCGGTAAAGAGTCTTCAGGCTGGTCCCGTGCTCCAGCGTGCTGTATGCCAGGCGCCACGGGTAGCCCTGCACCCGTGCGGGCAAGCGCCGGGCAAGCTGGGCCATGAACACAGGGAGATGGTTACACAAGCAACAGCTTGGGTCACAGGCAGTGCCCCAGACTATTCCCTTTCTCAGACTCGACAGAGATAGCACCACATCTGAGAAGGAAGCTTGAGGGTTCTCTAGCCATACCTGTTCTATGTGCATGTTCTCCAGGAGAGCACTGTGATGCTTTAAGATAGGCAAAGCATCGTCATCTTCTTCTTCATAGTAACTGCAAACACTCTTTCGTCGTTTGGCTTCTTCTACAGTAATGATCTGTGGCAAGAGAACAAGTGTCCAACCTGAAGCACAGCTCTTACGCAATCAATCCTCTCTTGAAGCCAATTAATTTAAAACTTACTCCTCAGCTGTCACACTGTTTGGAGCAAAACCACCATATGGGATCGTTTTATCAAGCACAGGTACTGTTAAGCAAATGGGGAAAATCTTAACTGACAAGATGTCTTTGTGACAGCRTGATAGTCAAGGTCTTTATAAAATACATTCCTAGCTGATCAAACAGCTCTTCGGACACTTCTATTTATTCCTTTGTTCAAGACTTTATAATATTGTAGTATTTTAAAAGGTGAGTCCATACAAATATTTCTAATATCAGGTTTGAATTGACATACTTATGAATCACACTTCTTTCCAGTAAATACAGGTAAGCCTAACTTCCCATAAAACTGGTAAACAAAATAAGAATGCAAGTCCGTACACCTAATTCTTGTCTATAAAAGGACTCAGCAACCTACAAGGTGCTGAGAGAGATGGGACAAACTCTGAACTCCATGTGGCATGAGGAGCAAACAGGAGCTGAAATGGGGCAGGAGCTCCCAGGCTGGCAGCACCCACGGTGCCCAGAGCTCACTGCAGACAGGAGACCACCTCACCTGTCGGTGGCAAGCAGTCCAGGTGTCCCAGCTCCTGAGAATCTGCTGCTGGGGTGCTCAGCCTCCTGTCTGGCAGAGGGTATCACCTGTCACAGCCGGAAAGCTGCCAACCCTTCAGTGCAGCTCGGGGCACCTGCTGAGTGTCAGGAACCTCAGCTCCACACAGCAGTGGAAGGTGAGATGAGGCACAATGTGCCAGGCAGCAGGGCTTTAGCTGAGGCTTGGTGCCACTACGGCACATAGGAAGCAAAAGCTCCGAAATGGAGCTGATGAGAAAGAAAAGGGGAAGCAAGGAGGCCTAGCTACAAAACAAACAGGAAACCTTAAACTGTCTTTTCCTGCCTTGAGTGTATCACCACAGACATCTCATCTTGGAGCAGGAATCTCAAGATGTGGCTGCAAAGGACCCTGTGCTCTGCTATGCACCTCCCTGCCAATAAGGTTTCCAAAGGGCTTTAACGTTACACATGGATCGAGATTTGCATAACTCCTCCGCGCCTTCATGATCACTGCTGGAACTTGCAGAATCTGTCAACGGTCGAGACAACTGGGAAGAAGTGCCTGGAGGTCCTACACACACCTGCCCCTCTGGCGAGAAAGCAAATGCACTGGACTGACTCCAGGTGCAGATTTAACCACACCACAAAGCACAGAGGTTTTTCATGACAACCAGGACTGGTGAGTTCATAAAGCCCTAATACTGTCAGTCACACCGGGCGTCCCCAGCGGGATGTGAGTTCCGCATCTGCTGCATGTGCTCATGTCCAGCCCACACTCTCCTGCAGATGCTTGGAGCTGAGCAAGGCACCTGGGCACTGGCACTCCAACACACACAGCAGGGTCAGGAAAAGAGAGGAGGGCAGGATCACAGGGAAAAATCCAGCCTGCAGAACTAACGCTGCCATGTGCCCCTGCACACCTGAGCAGTTACAGGTATCCCTGCCTGTGATACTGCAAGAGATCTACTGCTTCATCCTGCCCCTCCATCCTCCTCCTGCTCCATCCTTCTGAGACCACAAATAATCCTGTGCTGGAAAAGTTTTCATATGGTCAATTTCAGGAAAGGTTTGCACTGCAAAATTAAGATAATTTAAAAAAAAAAGCCCACAACAAACTGTTAAAAGAAGACAGTCTTTCTACTTTTATCACTGTTCTTTTTTCAGCTTCTGAGTGGTTTGCCTTCCCTCCTCATCTCCCAGACCATTACTGTATCCTTTTTTTTTTTTTAAATAACACCTTTTTAACCTTAAATCAGAAGCACCCAACTCCTGTTTTCAAGACTATCTTTTAGGAATAATCTTCCCCTAAGAGTGGGGGAAAGGTATCACAGCAAATCGACCAACAACAGATATCTGTAGCAAAATACAACCAAACTCACAGACAGAGGCAACCAGAGAAAACCTATTAACACAGTTGTAAATTGCAAATTGACTCCAGAGGCAGTCAAGCTCCCACTCTTCTCTCCATACACACCTACTCGGTCTCTGGACTGCACATGTGAATAAAGTTCAGTCAACAACTGCAAAAAGAGGCATCTGCAAGATCAGATATTTACAGACCACACAAAAGCAGAAATGGATGAAAATAATTGACCACTACAGAAACCGGATCTACAAAATCTTTCAAGCATTTTATAGGACTGAGAAAGGAAGCCACCTGAGGTGGAAATGCTCCCCTGAGCAAGGAGCACATTTATTACTAGGACAGAAGTGCTGTCATCAGTTCCACACTGTTCAAACAGGGACACAATTCAACATACCTCCACAAAAGGTTCCTCCTGGTCATGTCGGGCACAGTAAATAATTCGAATATTCAAAGGCATTTGTCTCTGTTTCATCATCCAGCAGTTTATTTTGCTGTACCCACTACTCTACCGCTGCTCTAGTGGCAAGAGTTCTCACCCACAAGTGTGACAGACAGCTACTGGCCATGGCATGCTGTGATAAAATTGCTTATATGCTTCTCTACAATTACAGTTTCTGTTTCCCCGCAAGGGAGAGTGAAACTTTCACAGTCATCATGCCCAAATTTGGACTTTATTCAATAGAGATTTCCTGGCAGACCTACTTTAAATTGGTAAAGCTGGAATATATTACAAATAAAAGAGACACACCTTTAGCAACAGTTTCCAGCTAATTTTCCCTCCCAATACATATTTAAATAAAACACTGAGAGACAAGCTCCCAATGGGGTCAGATCTCTCCTACATCTGTTCTTCGGATCACTGACTCTCCTCCTTGATTTTGGTTTTGTGAAAATGGCGTGCAAATAACTGAACAGTGAAATCTAGTGCAATGTATGACTGCACTCAGCTATAAGCAAAACAAGGAAGACTTTTTTTTTCCCATCTTTCAGTTCACAAAGTACCAACATTAAGAAACTACAAAACTGTAAAAATATAAGCTACCTGGGAATAGAGGTTGCTACATTTCAAACGACAAAATCCCACTTCCAAGCTCCATTTTTAAACAGAACAACCTACTTTGAAGATAAAAATGCTCAAAAAAAAAAAAAGAGGGCAGTAGCATTTAAAGAAAATGAGTTTATGCTTAAGACAAATAATCAGATAACTTTTCAAATCACCATCAAGATATTTCCCACTTTGGGATTTATTTGTCTTTTTAATTTATCCCATATCCTTAGCACAGAAAGTGTTTGAGCATTCAGAAATATGATCTTAAAAATGTGTGCAAGCTTATTTCCCTTAGAAACTAGGCTTTGTATGCAGAAGAAAGAGACAGATAACAAGCATAGGCATGCCAAGTGGTTAAAACAGATTGCAAAAGACCACACATAAAAAAGCCAAAGTCCAATGATAAAACTTATTCCACTTACATCCAATATTCAAACAGTATTGCTGTGTGCACCAGAGAACCAAGGGTCTGGCACATCACCAGATACCAATCCGTTTCAACCAGGACACAGGAGTCTGGGCTGATGTTTACTTGCATATATATATTGAGAAGATTTTATTTGTAGCATATAAATACATTAGGAAATACATTAGGAATTTAGCAATGCTGACAACATACGCCTGTATAGCTTTGCAAAAGACTAATATCACAAGATCATAATGTTTACACAACTTCTGCTGGTTGCACATCAGAGAGCTCCCAGTTGTTTATCTGCTCTTTCTAGGGAGAGAAAAAAGGAGGACTGAAGGAATATGAGTACATTTGTGAGACAGATACAAGCTTTAAAGAGACCTCTATATGAAACAGCAACTGTTATAAAAAAAAACCACAAAAATCCTCAAAAGAGCAATTGCTGAGAGTCTTAGCAGAGGATGTGCACTTGACATGCACATGCTTCATGTAAAGGCAGAAAGCACTCACCTCCCAGCTCTTAGTAGTGGGTTCACTGAAGAAGTTGTCAATCATGTCAAGCTCCTCCTTTTCTACCACAACAAAACCTTGCTCTTTGGCATCTTTCCCATATATTTCTGGTGACCACTGAACAAAAAATGTGTACAAGTGATCCACCCTGTGAAGAGGAGAAGACAACCACTGTTCAGTTGTCCATGAACACAACATTGTCACGTAGAACAGAGGTTCTGCCCAATGACTATGCAGGGACAACCACACAAATGGGATACCTGTGTACCTCCACCCTCACATACCACACAAGGCAACAGCTCCCTCCACCTGGCAGCCTGAAGCACTTCCAGGTATCTCTGCTTTCACTCCCCACAATATATTTTTCTCCCCTCTTTGCTATATGCAAAGCCAAAGCATCATGGTAAAGCAATGTGGCTTGTCCAGTTCCACACAATTCATATTAAGAAGTCAAACTGATTGGTATTAGGTCATACTCACAGAAGTTATAGAGGCTAACCACAAAACAATCTTCATTGTCTTAGCATTATGAAAATAAGCTGTTACCAACAGCTTTGCTAATGATATAGTACCAGCAACACATGCTCTTCCATAAATGTAGTCAGCTCTCAGCCACTGTCTTTAAAGAGATGTTCCCTGACAACATCCGTAACAAACCATGAAACAATTTCTGAAGAAGGAATTTATGTTGTAACTTAAAACAAACACCTGCAATTTCAAACAGGAATACAACAGTGGATCCACTATACAAGAAGCTGAATTGCCAACAAAAAAGAAAAATCAAACCCACAGTAAAGAGGGCAGATAGAGAGTAAGTGCTTATGATGCTGGATCTTTCTCCAGCTTTCCACCAGAAAGTTTTGTTCAACAATCCCTTGATCAACAGAAAACAGGAAAAACCTTAAGAGAAATTTAGACGTCACACCCTGTATTTCAAGTTACTTGGATTTATATGTATGCACAGATAATCTTAAAATACCATTTCAGCACTGTTACAATCTGTTAGGGTCACTAGTATAATTACAGATTTTTCCAACTGAGTCTACGAAAAGAATAAAGGATTTACTTTGCTTCATCATGGAAATAATGAAAAAGGAATAAATTAGCATTGCTCACAGAGGCTTTAGAAAGAGCAGTCTTCTCTTTGCTAACTAATGTAAGCTTTAACTGAAAGAGACATTTAACTTGAGCACTGTGTATTTTATGTACAGTAGTCCTACTCTGGAAAGCTAACTACTTAATTCCTACAAATCCCTAAGAAAGAACAATAAAAGTAGTGGTTGCTGCTGTCTGGCTAAGATCAGTTTGAAAGCATGACCATACGGGTGGGTGAGGGAAAGCAGCACACTCTCATGTCAGAATCACAGAACATATTTATGTTTTAAGTCACCTCTGGAGATCATCTAGGCCAGGTCCTGCTTATAGCAGAGCTAACTTCCAAGTTAGAGGAGGTTGCATATTCTTGTCCCTTTGCAGTTGGAAGAATCTCCAACAGCAATTCTACAAGTTCTCTGTGCATAGCCAGTCTCTTGTTTTGATTTCTTTCTCTTCTATCTAATCACAATTTCCTCTGAAGTATGCAGCATGTGTTCTGAGAAGGGTCTAGTGCCATCTGATGTTTTCTTTTTCTTGTCCCCTCCCCTCCTTTTTTAACCATGTGTCTCAAAGGAAGAGCATAATAATGACACTCAAGTTGTTTGGGCGTTCCTCCTTACTTGAGCCAGCAAGAAGCAAAGCCTTCATTACTGCAAAGACACACCACTGACATGTTGTGTTTGCTCTCAACTTCCCCAGCTCCTTTTCTGCAGAGCTACTCCCCAGGCTGCCTGTCCCCACCCTACTGCTGCAGGGACTGCTCCATCCCAGGTGCACAACTTATACATTTGCCTTTTCTGAACTTCCCATTGTGTTGAGGCCCCTCTGAACAGTAGCTCTGCCCTCCAATGTATAAGCACTCCCCAAATTGTGTGTCATTCCCCAAAATGACAAAGGTGTGTTCTGTTTCAATGTCCATGTGACCAATGAAGCCATTAAACAGTACCAGTCCCAGGGAATACCACTTGCACCTGGCTCCCTCTCAGACTAACTACCAACCCTTTGAGCCCAATGGTCCAGCCAGTTTTTCAATCACCTGGTGGTCTACCTGTCCAGGCCACATCTTGCCAATTTGGCTATACGAATACTGTGGGAGATTGTGTTGAAAGCCTTCCTAATGTGATGGTAAAACAATCCCTTGCTCTCTCCTTGCTCAGGGAGTTAGCCATCTCAAACAGAAAAGTTATCTGGTCAGTAGAAAAGCAATTTGCCCTTGGTAAATATACGATAGCTAATCATGATCACTTCTTGCCCTCTATGTGCTTGCAAAAGGTGTCTATAAGGACTTGCTTCCCAGGGACTGAGGTGAAACTGACCACCCTGTGCTCCCACAGATCCTCCTCAATTTGCATGGTTGCAGCATTTGTCTTTTCAATTATTAAGGAACACTCCCCAGTGATCATAACCTTTCCAAAAATGACAGAAAGCAGCCTTGCAATAACATCAACCAACTTCCTCAGTGTACTCAGAACATTTCCTGTCAGGCCCCACAGAGCTGTATATGCTCAATTTATTTAAGTAGTACATAACGAAGTTTTCCTCTACAATGGGCAGTTGATGAATAAATCCAGACACTCCAGATTTAAGAAGGAGCAGAATAAAATAGAAATACATGACTGTAGAGGTGATGTCATTCTGAAAAGGGATGCTTTGCTAATAAAATTGTAACATTATGCTACAGTGGTATTTCCAAGCTACCAAACTGAAAAAATTGGAGCCAAAATTTGAGGAAAACCACTTCTTGAGGAACTTTCTTAAAGCCAACTTGACAGCTGCGAAAAAATTTGTCCTAAAACTCAATAGCTGTTTTGGTGATCACATGCTTATGAGTGTGTCATGCACTAACAGAGAAACATCAATAAAGCAAAGTACTTGGAAAAAGACAACTATAGAAACCTGAAGTTAACAACTCCAGAAATAAAATATTCAGAAATCCAACCACAGCTCCTGGCTCAGAAAAAGAAATTAATTTAGAGGAGTCCTATGACCTTGTTATAAATGTGCCTGAGTAAATGATAATTCTTCACAAATCTTATAAGGGCTGAGATATTGTAAGCCCTCGTCTGTTTTTATGAACTTTAATATAGACTTGTATGAGCCTTTAAAAGACATTAAGCTATAGATACAAACAGGTTTTCATAGGTTTCCTGTGCGTGGTTTGAAATCTTAGTATCAAATACTCTCCTTGTAGAAGGCTAATTCAAAGGATCCTAAATCTAAGTTTTATGCTACCTATTCCATTCTATTAACAGGAGCACAGGAGAGTGATCCTTCCGCATCAGGACCTTCTTAATCATTGTCCCTTTATGAAAAGCCCTGTGTAAGTGCATGGAAGCATCATGTAGGTATTGACTCCAGACAGGCGTGCTGGAAGTTCTTCCAGGTGTCAGCTTCAACTGTGTTAACTACAGGGTGTTAGACACCAACTAGCATCACAACGAAGCAATATCTTGCTCTACAAAAAGAAACTCCACAGAAACAGTAACAAAAACCAAACCAAAACTCACACACCTCCCCAAACCAAACAAAAAAAAAATCAATGGGGCAGGATGCTAAAACTGAAAAAGAGAAGTAAGGCTCAACTCCTGTTACTTTTCCTCCTTGAAAATCTGTCTGTTTTCAAGAGAATGGATGACCTCTCAGCAGCATTATTTCAGTGCAGTGCCTTTTACACCAACTTCAGTGCAAATTATACATTCATAAACCAAACCTGTTTGCCAAATTTACACTATGGAAAATTAAAGAGATTTACTTCTTGACTGAGGAACTAGTCAATGCTATTATTTACAAACAAAGAAATTCTGCATTATTATCTCTGTCCCAGTGCAAGGCATTTTTCCTCTGCAAGGTCTTGAGGAAATCAGTGAACTAATTACTGAGCTACTACTACTCAAAATCCACTAGGGTGGGAAATCTACATACCATTTAAACATAAATCCATGTAGTAAGAGCACGCACAGACTTACCCTCTAATACTGTAAGCTATACCCATTGCAAGACTTCCCAGCGAAAGAGTCAATCTCTCTATTCGTGTCCAAAAGCATGGGTGCCCCTCTGCTCAGCTGAACCTGTCAAGAAGCTGCCCTAGACTGAGTGATCTGTATATAAGGCAACCAAGATGCCCACCACCCTCTCTGCATGCTGAGGATGAGCACTGCTATGACCAAGCAGGTAGCACAAAGCAGTGCTGTAGTCACTGATTAACGCAGCCACGTCGTGCTGGTCACGGGGCGACGTGTGCCGGGACACACTCGGCACCCAGGAAGCCGTGCATGGAGAAGAGAATACATACAGCAGTCACAAAAGGCAAGTGAGAATTAAGATTTAGTGACAGCCTTTATAAAGAATATCAGCCTCTCTGTATTAATAAAGTTTCCAGAGGTTTCCAATTAAAAAAAAAAAAATTTAAAAGTACAGGGCCAGGAAAGCAGCAGCAGCCTGCACATGGAAGAGCAGCCCTGCTGGGAGCTGTGGGCTATGGGATCCGGGCTGAAAATGGGGCCATATTCACAACTGATGACAGAAGCTGTTTTAACAGCAAACACTTAATGGAAAAAATATAATTAAAAGCAAATCAGAGGAAGATTTAACTTACACTAAATATAGACATGCAGACCAATTTTTGCAGACTCTCTCTCCAGGGTTGGACTGTTTGTTTGATTTTGGGGGGGCTTTTTTTAGTTACTACAAAGCATTAAGATGCTGCACAAGCTACTGTGACTGTACTGGACAAAGTGTTTTATTTATGCTGTTTTGTGGCCAAGAAGATGATAGTGATATTCTAGACATTTTCATACATGAATATAAATTGCATTCCAAATAGTTTTAAACTTAGTAAATTAGCTAATATGTTTTGTCTAAAATACATTACAAACCTATCCCAAATGAGATACTATTCATGCCACTCTCAAGATGCAACACTTATGATTCTATTCTACACAATACTGATGGCAAGAATATCCCCAGCAGGTAGGAAGTGTTGTGTTTTGCTTTGGGAAAGCATCCAAGAGCTTGGAGAAAACACTGTTCAAGAGGCAAGGACATGGCTTGCATTAACACACAGGAGTGGGTCTCACATTTAATTTCTGCTCCAAGTTCTACATGATCTTTCATGCAATTTGTGGTGTTAAAACAAGCATGAATAGCACCAAAAAGACCCAATCTTATAACCAATCATTCACCTCTACTTTTGATCAAGATCTGAAGAGCAGCCCTGACATCAAATATCTGGTCTGTCAGCCAGCATGGCCAACTGCTGCTGCAGCAGCTCTCTGCAGAAGTTACTTTTTTCTCATTAAAAAAACTGAAGTATAAACCAGTTGTCAACACTTCAGTTTATATATGGATTAGGTCTGCTCAGAAAGTTTCTGCTCATAAAAGGACAAGTAGAAAAGCTGCTGTCCAAGACTGTGGTAAGAAGCTTGATAGATTTATCTGTTGCACAGAGCAATGATTAGAGATTACCTCAGTCAACTCAGCAGCTTTATTCAATGTTAGCTACACTACCCCCAAAGCAATAACTGACCTTGTGTTATATTACAGCACTCCAATTCCTTGAAGTATTTACTCACACTTCAACCTAGAATTTTCTGAACCCACCCTTTTGCAATCCCTGAGGAGCCAAGGACTGGGATCAGCAGATAGCGAGCAAACTAAACGCTATCCAGCTACACTCCCAATGGCCACATTCCAGCTAGATTAAACTGTTCCCTCTCCTCCAGGGAGAGTTCCAGGGCAGCAACTTCCACACTACTACAGACACTCAAAACAGTCTTTTCTAAACCACAAAAGATAAACACTTAAATCAACACACATGCTACATACTTGAAATTAAAATTATTAAAAAAAAAAAGTCTGCATCTGAAAGAGACACCTCTGAGATGGGTCACAAGTTCAGATTCCTCCTTCCTGGTATCTAATTTACCAGAATCACTGATTTTGGTTCATCAACAGACCAGAGAATTGCTCTAGCTGCCTTCTGTCAAGAAAAGGATCTCATATTTGATTCCTCACTGCTGGTGAAAATTCTTGAGTGATTTATGTGGAAAATCACAGACCTCCACTTTTCTAGTTTGTTGCTTTGCTTTTTGCTATGAATACAACCTACAGGAGAATATTTATGTTTCTCAACTTTACTTAGTGAAGGGACTATTTTTTTTATGGGACAGAAGACAGAAATACTCACACCTGTTTAGTTAAGAGTGTCTCCCTTTTCCCACATCATGTCCTTTGCTCATATGAAATACCTATTTTTTTAGCACTGACACCTTAGTGGATTCCATACCACTCCAGCCACTGTTCCCCTTTTCCCTTTCCTAGACTACAGCTGATACCCAGATCATCCCTCAGTTTTTTATCGTATGTTAGCTGCACGTATATCCCTCTTTCCATTTTCAAGTGGCACCTGAGCCCTTTTTCCTTCCCACTGGGAGCCATTAGAGCAGCAACAAACATTGCTTTGTGTCTCTGGCATGCAATGAAATGAGGGCACCCCTCAGTATCCTTGCTGCATTTCATACCTTGGACCATGTAGCGAATGTCAGATTCAACACTAGAAAGCACTACACATCTAAAAAGTAACAGACAAACACAGTTTTGTGCTAAAAGGAGGGCAGCTTACCTTTCCCGAGGAACAGCAAACCAGTACTCCGGTTGCTTTATCTTTTTACTGTACTGCTGAGACATGGTTGTGCTCTGAGACGCAAAGGACTTTCTCATGGGCTTGCCTACTTTAATGCACAGAAACATTGGAGGAGTCTTGCTCTTCTCCTCTTTTGAAGGAAGCATATCTGAACGAGACATAAGAGAAACAGGCTGCTTACAGGAAAGTACAAATACTGCTGTGGATAAAACACTGTGACAAAGGTTAATAATCTTGCATAAAGGAATACTCAGAGCCGCCATACACAGAGTTACGCCTGACTTCAACAGCACAACTGGTTTAGTAAACCTGCATTCATCCTAAACGTGAGGCCATTTATTCCCATTTTCTCACAGCCTGTATCCCCCTCAGCTGTATAGCTATGTACAGAACAGCCCTGTAAAGCAAACAGGTAACATTTAACCGGGCTGGGTGCTGCCTGCAACATGAAGCAGGCAAATAAAGGAAACAGTGTTTGGGTCCAGGAAACCCATCCAGTTGAAGGGTAATCCTGCATGCATACACACACAAAAAGCCCAATCAATTCCTCAATTCTGTTGGTCACACAGTCATACAAGCACCTTTTGGCTGCGCAAGACAGGGCCAAGCCTAAGAGCAGTTTAAGCTCCTTAAATTGCTAGTGTGACAAAAAAACATTGTTTATTAAACTAGAGCCTCAATCACAYTGAAGTTGCTTTCTTCATTTTAGGAGTACACATACAGCCAAATACAACCAGCAAGATAGAAACCCTTATGAAAGGAAAAATCATTTTAAGAACAGCTGTTCTTTAAATAAAGATTTCCACTCTAATCACCCCCCCCACCTGATGTGAATCAAGGCTATGTCCGCTGGTTTATTAAATTACTCAGAGAGGAGCATCAATGCTCCAGGACAGACTAGTGCTTAGAGGCCTGGGCTGCTGTAGAAATGGTAATATGTGTACACACACTCTGAACCAAGATTTCATTCTGTTATGTGCTTTCCAGTAACAGCCTGAATTTTATTTCTGATAACATAAAGACCAATCAGGAAAAAAATGATCAGTCAGTAGGACTCTACATGTATTCCTATTTATCACTTCTTTAAGGGTTTCTTCGCATGAGACACATTAGACACCTGCAAATAGTGTCAAGAATACTCTGGTGCCTCCCTTTACAGCAACACATTACTACTTTGAATACTATCAGAAACACACTGACAGACTTCAGTGAGGCAACAGAGGTTACCAATATGGAGTGACAATTCCCATGCCATTAAGTGTCCTTGTCAATACTGAAACTGGATGACATTTCACTGTCCTCCTTAAAGCCAGCAAACAGAAGTAAAGATTATATAAACAATGATCACTGAATATGGAAAGAACACACAAGCTACTTATCAAACTACAAGCTTAGAGAATTTGAAGATAGCAGATAATATAAAAATGAAATACACAAGAGTAAAAAAGAGACCAGGTATTACAGAAAGAGGAAATTTAGAGTAGAAGGCTATCAATTCAAAGGTTACCGTCATTATGCTGTCCAAGTCTCAGAGGAAACAAGGATAACCAGAGACCTACCTTCAATTGGCACTTGAATTTTCTGCAGCAGCCACAGTCTGATTTCTGATTGATTGTCTAACTCTGTTTCTTGACAAGTCTTGTCTACAGCTGGTACTAACGAAGAGTCCACAGACTCTTTCAGATCCTTTTCCTCTGCTGCTGCTGAGCTGATTTCTAATGAAGGTGCTTTCCTTTCAACACAGCAGGAATCAAGCTCCATACTTTTACCTGTATGGACTTCATTAGCTTGGGACTTTGAACAGCTAAGTGTAAGGTCTATGCCAATTGCTTTATTGTTTTCACCCTTCTGGATTTCAGCCTTGTGTAAGTCTTCAGATGACTGAGATCCATTTCCATCTCTATTGAGGTAAAACTCAATAAGTTTATCTTTCTCTAGCTCCTTCTTAGTGTCCAATTCAGCCTCCACCTTACCTGTCGGGGAACTGACACATTTGTTTACTTCTGGAATAACATCTTGCTTTTCACACAGCTCTAAGTCTAAGTCAGCTTTAGGTTCAACACTGTCCTTTTTTTCCAAGTAATCAACTGTCAAGTGCTCCTGGACTTCTGTAGTAGGTTTGGTTACCTGCTGCTTAGTTCTCCCCAAGTCCCTGGGGTCAGCCAGCAAGCCTTCCACTACTGAGATTTTCCTGTCCAACTGTCTATCCATACAAGATGATGTCTTTTCCAGCTCAATGAAATCATCCTCTCCTTCTCTTAGAAGGGATTTTTCCTTGGTTTTGGTGTCTGAAGCATTTTTTTCCCTGGAAGGGTCCTTGGTGCATGGATCCAAATCAGACTTTTCCAAATGTTCAGTGGCAGTGATGTTGTTGGGAAACTCCAGAGACTTTGATTTGATTGAGCCCGTACTCTCAGATGACTGAAGAACTTCAAAATCAGCAGACTTTTCCTTATCTGAAGGCTTCATCTGTTTGGCACCCAGATCAATGGAGGGATCCCCATTCTGCTGCCTCTTTTCCTTGCTAAGAGATTTGAATTTGCTGAAAGGATTGATATCTTTCTCAGATGATAGGTCTTCCCATTCTCCTGGCCTGTACAGAGGACAAAGATCCTTTGGTATGTCACTGTCAGGGGACATGATGGATGTACATAGGATGTTAAAAGCAAAATGGAAACAAAAAAAAATGAAAAGAAAAACTAAATATCAACTTAAATCATGAAACTCAATGAAAAACTACTTTCTCCAAAATAAACATACAATACTGGAAATAAATGACTTTAAAGACAATGGAGAAAAATACTGAAAGTATAATACCAAAATAAAATGAGTAAACCACTTGGCAGAATATGCCACATGGGTGAAGAAATGGTATACATGTAGTAAGAATGTGCAAGTTATCAGAAGTTCAGTAACAAAAAAACACAGGACATGTATTTAGCTGCTGAAATTTCATTCAAATCATATTAATATTTTAATTTTCCACACATGACTATGAGTCAACACCTACAACCATCCATGCTTCCCTTAGTCAGTACAAATGCATTTTTGAGAAAAAGCAAATTGGAGATAAGCTGTGTCCTGTTTGAACATGCTTACTGCAAAACAGTAACAGGCAACAGAGTTGGTGTTTTTCCTTTTATTTGTCTGTATTACTCAAACATACTGTTAGAGTGCAGGCTTCCCTAAACATTTATTTTTCAAAAGCAGGACTATCATAAAACATTTCAAAATGGAAAATTCTGAAAAAATGTATCAGTATAAAACCTGAGCTCTTATTACTGCTAAGAAGTCTGAGGTAAATGAGAATACCAGATCCTCTTGACTTAAAAGTTACTAAGAAGTTACTAAACACTCCAGTAATGAGCATAACAAGTATTTGGAAAGTTTTTCTTGACATGAGAAAATGGAGGGAAGTCGAATTTCACTGATCAAACAGATATTCCTATAAGAACAAAACCTTGCATAGAACAAATACATAAGCAGTGCCCCATCTATGCATTAGTGAAAGTAGCCCACCCCGGAAAGTCTATTATGTATTATAGATCATAACTATCAATGCATTTCTGGTTCTGAAGTAGAAGTGTTCCACAGACTGGTATTTCTGTAAGTCCTGAAGATGGCAGTTAAGGTGCTAGTATCTCAAAAAGTTTTAAATACTCCCCTCAGAACAGTCCCGGTAATAGAATAATGGTCCTAATCTAACCCTCTTCACTTCCACCAAAATTGCCCTAGAGACAGGTCAGTGCAAAAGCCCAGCCACGGCACGCCACAAATGCTTTTAGTAATTACTGGTTTATACTGCTCTCTTTTGTACTTTGGTTCTCATATTCATAACCCACTTGTGATTAATGCCACTTTAGTGTTCTAAAGAGAAAGCGGAAGAACAAGACAAGTGAATCATTCCTTTGCTGGCACTTTCCTCCCCTGTTTTTTACTCTGCTGCACTAAAACTCTTCCCCTGCATTCCCCACTGCCCTGCCCCTTTTCCATGACACTCATTGAAAATCTGCAAATGTAAGTTCAGGGAAGAACACTCCTTACGATGGCAATGCATCTTTAATCTTCATGTGAGAGATGTCATTGTAAAGAGCTATTGAGACAACTTCCTCCATGGGGCAGATGAGCCCATACTCTTCACAGCCATTCTCAATGACCAGAGGATCAGACTTATGTGGGTCAAACATGATATTGTTTGGAGTTACTATCATGACTCCTCCGACAACGCCCTAAAATAGGAGAAGAAAGAGTTAGCACATCACATATAATGCACTTAGCATTTGGTATTGGATTTTAGGCTACTATCCTAAAAAGCGAAAGCACTTTCCTGCCTCTTTATACTGTCACACGGTGTTTGCTAACAAATTACTTTGGTTTCCATTTGGTTTCCAGGCATTGTAAGGAGCACAAAGAAAAAAATTTCTTAGTAACACCCAAGTTCCTGGCTGGTAAGGAAGACCATCTGAACTAATCAACTTTCAGTGCTGACTGCTACAAGCTAAAAATGTGACTATTAATCAATTTCAGACAAAATAGAGTGGATTTGTTTGTTTTTAAAAGCCCATAGCATTTTATTCTAGATGCATCCACCTTCATTTGATCCATGAATTGACATGCAACCAGCACACTTGAGCACAGCCTTACTCACGGAAATGTCCATGAGTACTAAGATACAGATCCTCTTGATCTGCTCTCCCAGAAGTACATACAAAAAGCTTCTCCAAATAGGGGTCTAATATGAGACAGCTTCTCCCCAGCCTAGAAGCAGCTTCTGCCACTGATCCAAGCATATTTTGCACAGCTGTAGAGGACTCATTTAATTCTTCAAAATGTGCTCTAGCCATGGATTTGATAAGAGGCCACATCAGCCATTATTCAGCATCAATTCATGGAAACTGACCATTTTTCCAGGTTTAAAAAGGAGATTTCCAGTGTCTTGCTCCTGCACCCTCTCCTCCAGATGAGCTATAAAATTCCCCTGACCAACACAGAAACTGTGTGTAAATCATGACGTCTGACAAACAGGAGACACAGATCAACTGGAATGACCAACACGGTAGATACTAATAATTATCCAAGGTCATCTGCAAGGCAAGCCAAGGAAGGCTCACAAATAAGCAGGTAAAAGGCCACAGGCTTGGTTTGTGTGTTTTTTGTGTTTTTTTTTTAAATCAGTAAGATGTCAAGCTCATGGCTTGGCACTGGCAAATGAGTACATGAAAGCCTGCTCCTTTATAAAGCAAAGTCTGTACATATTTCCCATTTGCTTCTCCTATATGACTCACTTCAGAAGCTTGGATTGTTTGGATGACAGAATCAAAACCAAGTGCAGAGGCTTCTCCCACAGGTATGTAACTCTAGTTAGCCAGAAGAACAATGCATCAGTAGGCCTTCTCACCCAGCCACTGCAGGAAGCGAGGCAACAACGGATTTTAGCTGCACTGGCAAAGAAGCCATCTCATTCTTGATTGCTCTGACAGCAAATTACTTTTTTAGTCCTGCAGCCATAAAACTGGCAATCTCTATCCTCTGCATCTAACGAGCATCACATAACAAAGTGACAGTATTGCCTTAATTTACATGCGAGACAAGTAGTTCTCTATTACAGTCTACAAAATAGCAGACTGTAAAATTGCACAGTTGTTAAATACAGTCTACATCCACTGGATGCAAAAAGAAGCCAGAAACTGTAGGTGTAAACATATCCATCTTACAAAAGTCAGGACTAAGGGAAAAAAAAAGTTGAAATGACAATGATTAGCATCTCCTGAGTTCTAAATTCCAGAGAACTTGAAAACCCAAACATGCACACAACTAACTGAAACCAGAGTCAGCAAGGACAGATATATCAAAGTAGGCAGTTCAGGAAGACAGTGTCTTGCAACCTTGAGAAGAGGGCTGAAATACTACCCAAACTTTGTGCCTTTGCTTCTGAAACAGCTGCTGTCATTTAGGGTTGCAGTGCTGGTAGGTACACATATGTTACAATACTGCTTACAAGAAACAGAAAGAAAAGGTTGTATCATGCAATATTTATCTTTTATTAGGCTTGCACAACATTCATTAGCAAGTGCAGAAGCAACATGAACGTATTTGGAAACACTGCTCTGGAAACAGTTAAAATTTATCTCCAAGTCATAAATGAAATAAGATTGCCATGTACTCATTTTATAAAGCTGTTGCACAATTTGATGGAACTGGACAACTAATCCTGACATGTTATAACTCTAAAGTGCAGTTCTCACTGTGTCTCTAGCAACACACAACCAAAAGAACAAAATTATACTGTGTCTTATCACCGTATCAATAAACACAGCAGTAATTGATAAAGCCAACATAATGTTTACATTCTTTAAAAACATGAAGCACATTTGACTCCCCCACTATTCACCTCTCATTTATCCAAAGCGAATCTCAAACAACACCCAAAAACCAGGTTCCACCTACCTTACCATCTGTGAAGTAACGACAATTCATTTTTAAAAATTTGACAACCACAGGCTCATCCTCTTCTGAAGTAGAGGACAGGACTCTCTCAACTGGTTTGAAAGCCTTTCTTGCCAAATCAGCATCCTTAGAAAAGAAAAAGTTCAGTGCAGAGCAACATAATACACTTTTAGATTTTTGAAAACTAAAAGGCCAGGTTCAAGCAACTATTTTCCTTTTGCTAAAGGAAGAAAAGCAACTGTCATGTATATATGTATTAATGTATGTACACTTCCCACAGCATCCTATATTAAAAAAAACAAACCCTGGTAACCTTACAAGAAACTCCATACAAACAACAGGCAAGAAATTAAAAAATACCAAGGCAGACCAGCTCACCAAAAGTCAATTACACAGTCCCATTAAGAAAGGGCCTGCTCTGCCACGTCATCTACGCTGAAGACCACTGATCACAGAGCACTGTGACATGTGCAGGTGACACAGAGGCATAAGGGTAAGGTTAAACACAAATATTCACTCCACGCTTCTCTCCACTTTTCATTTGTTATGTATTTGAAATGACTAATTATGTTAACCTCAGCAGATGTTAAAGATGTTAAAAGCAGCTAAACTGCCTAAAGCTGCTGTCTAAAAATCATCCTCGCCATTCAACACTTCTAAAGAAAATGAAAGATCAGCTATGCCAAGGCCTTTCACAAAGATTAAATCTGGCAGTCTTGTCCAAAGACAAGTCTGTATATGGGTACCACTGCAATTTGTTTAACTAGAAAGAAACTGACTGCTCAGACTAAACAAACAGCCTCCCCGTTCAAGGACCCCAATGCAGGATCAAGGCTCTGGACTGCAGAGCAGCATAATAACCACCAGTAGGAAACACTACATAATTTTTCATATTTAGCTTTCTGCTCTTTAAAGATTATGCACTATACTATTTTCAGTTGTTTTGATAGACTCAGGGCCCATCTGAACTTGTAATGAGTTTCTACAATCAGACAGAATTCCCTTAATTTGGAGTATTTTTAAGACATGGCAAGTTTTGTAGTACAGCAAATTAATTTTGCACAATACACTACACAAAAGGTGTGTACTCTCAAAAAAATTGCTTTGATTCTCAGCTTCAGAATCAGAAAATATTTTGAGAGTTTAAGACCAGTGAACCCATGTTTGACTTACAGGGAGTTTATCATATTCAGCATCTGATGATGAAGGAGAAACAGGAGCACCAGGACTAAAAGATGACAGCCTCCCAGCACTAGTTTCTGGCACAAAGAGAATCTAAATACAAATATATAGTTCAGAATAGTGAGGCGCAAGCTTTAAAAAATTATTCACTATAAATACCATGTTCTACTAGAAAGACAACACAATACTGATTACTCATGACTGCAATGCACTCCTTAAAAATGTTCAGAAAAATGAAACTAATTTCCTTATTCCAGGTTTTGTCTGCTGGCTTTCTTAGGCAAGTCACACCATCTCTCTGTGCCTCAGTTTCCCTATCTGCTCATCAAGACACTTCAATCTCTTCATGACTGTGAAGCAGAAGTAGAGATCTGCTCTTCATGAACCAGGTGTTAGTCTACACACTTGCATTTCCAGTACTGGACTCTCCTCAACACAGTCTCTGTCCATTTATTTCTCATCTTACAGGAGACTGACTCATACCCAATGTAATGGCAAAAAGCCATTTCAATTTCTGTATCTAACTCTCTAATTCTTTAATGCATTACATATTGCATTTATCTAGACTTCCCAAGAATTGAACTCCCTTGCAACAGCTGTATTACCTTCCTGAGCTTCAGAGTAATCTTTAAGCTTTAGTGATAGTACATAAATAACAAGTCAGATACGGCAATTACACAGCTCCCACCCCCCCTCCCAATTCCAAGTAATGATCTACTGAGTTTCACTTTGAGGGATGGCTTTAAATTACTGTCCATTACCCTGGTATCCAAGTACCTAAAAGATATGGGTAAGTAGTAAAAAGCTTTTAAATACATAGCAAATAATCATGTTACAGGTATTAAAAAAACCCCAAATAAATAAAAGATTTACCTGGCCTGGCACAATTGTCTGGGTGAAAAGCTTATTGAGCTCCACAAGCTTGTTTGGGGTGATGTTAAACTTTAATGCTATGCTGTTTATCGTGTCTTGATTTCCAGCCTGAAGAAAGAGTTGAAGCTTAAGATACCATAGTGAACACACTCAGCACACCAGATGAACTAAACCCATCTAACAGACTGTTTGCAGGGAATAGACTTGATGACCTCAACACAGCATCTATTTAATAGCTTAAGTGATAAACCAGTATTAAAAAAAAAGGACAGAAATATGGTCTCATACTATACAGTAGGTAAAATGCAGAGGTTTTACAGATGTCCCTCTCCTTTTCTCTTAAAACTTTAAGGCAGCACAACCTTATTTAGAACTGGTCTGGCAAGGGGGAGAAGGTCATACACTGCAAAGTTCACTACACATTCAGCAGTCACAGCACATCAGGAATTTGTGCAGTTCCCAGGTGGGACACCACCTTCCACAGAGGCTCTGAATGACAGAGAGTGGAATGCAGCCCCCATTTAGGGACCTGATGGCTCACACAGACTTTCTGGGCAGAGCTGCCACACTGCTGCCCTGCTCCAGCTTAGAGAAAGAGATCTCATCATCTTGAGACCAAGCACAGGTCAACCACTTGATGACCTAAGCAACACTGTGGAATGGAAGTATTTTTCAGAATAACAAAACAATTGCTCTACTAGAGAGCCATAATGCAGAAGTAAAAATAGAACTGGCAGCTGCAAGAAGAGGCAGAGAACCTAGGTTGAAGAGAGATTCAGGGTTAGAGCCCAGCTCTCCCCATATAGTGGTATTTGGGGCAATCCCTATTGAGACAGATGCAAACTGAGAAAGTATTCACTTAGCGCTTGCAGTTTTGTGCCAGTGCCTCCCTCTCAACCTCAACAACTCCACTTTCAAAAAGCAGACACGAACATACCACACACCAATACTTACAGTATATTCTATGGTACCATGAGGTTTCTGAGAAACCATTTTCTTCTCTTTCTTTTCATTGGTTTTGTTTTGATTGTCATCTAAAAGGAAAAAAAAATTCAGGTAATTGACTTTCAAGATGTTTGCCTTTCAGCATGTTTTGAAAGAGAGGTACAGGATGTGCAAATTGCAGCTGTGAAGAGGAACAAGAGAATACATTAAAAATACCATTAGGCCTTAAAATTTCATTGTAAGGCAAGCAAAACTTCATCAAGTACAGCAGGTTTAGTAATCATTCAGGAACTCTGGAACAGTAACATATACATCAAAACACAACTGCTCCCATGGTTTTTTCTGATTCCTACACAATTCAGCTGCTGGATACGAGTACTTTGTACCAACAGGCGAATGTACACACTGCTACTGCCTTGGTACAACCACAACAAACACTGATCACCACTCCACCACAAGTACTTATATTTAAACACTATTTTAAGCTCTGAGGGTAAAAGTATGCCAAGAGTCCTGCAAAGCAAGCATATGTACAGCCAAGCATGAGAAAGCATAAAGCTCGTGCAGAAGACTTGTCCTATCAGCTGCAGCACACAGAACTCATTGCAGCTGCAGAAACCCTTGCAGGACCCAGAAGGCACTTGCAAGCTTTCAGCAGCATGAGCAGGGTAGAGATTTCCGGTTTTTATGACAGCAGTGGGTGAGGGAAGCCAAGCATCAGGGAGGATGAAGCTACCCAGCCAGCCCTGGCCCCATGGGGCTCCCCTTCCACACCCAGAGCCCAGCCCTGCATACCTGGAGGGGGAAAGGGCAGCATGCAGCCCCAGCTCCAGAAGTGGGGATGGGGTGCCGTGATGCAATTCATGCTCTCCCAGCCTGACTGCCCCCAAGCCCTCAGAAAGGTCCTGCTGCCTCCAGCAGGGTGCTACAGCCCAGACTGGATGGGCAGAGGTGAGAAGACAAGGCAGGGCTGGGCCCAGCAAAACCCAGCAGCCAGGACCAAGAGCAGGGAGGCGCTTTCTCCTGGGAGGACCGTTCCTGTGGTCCAAGCCGGCAGCTTCGGAAGATCAGGGAGGAAAGGACATGGAATGGCAGCGCAGGGCTTCTGACTTGTGTTCCGTCTTTGCTGCAACCTTTGCTATTTCCAGAGAGCAAGAGGCAGATAGTAAAAAGAAGGGTGAGGACTTGCCTGCCCCACTGTAATGTACACAAGAAACAAGGAGGGGCCCGGTGTGCTGCACCTGACCCTTCTGCTGGCCCATGTCCACAGCAAGATTAATGCTGTGAGACTACCTCAGTGTCTTCCAGAAGCTACACAGTCAGGGACCATCTCCTTCAGTCAGAAGAGACTCACAAGAGCCCTGAACACGCATCCAGGTGTTACTGCTGGCATACCCCACTCACTATCTGCAGAGACGCAGTCAGGAGAAGTGCACTGGTTAGGGATACAATAGATAACAAAGCAACAGAGGCAGAAAGCAGGTAGGGACTAACAGACACAATTTAAGTACATGCAAATAGTACCCATGGCATGAAGGACAGAGGAGGAAGAGGAAGATCAGGATAATGCTGGCTTTTCCCTGATAGCATTTTGGAACACGGCATCACGCAATGATCTCAGATATTTCATCGCTGAGACTGGACACCTACAGTGAAACTTTTTTTTTCCTGACCATTTGTATTTTCACCATTGTCGCACCACCCTCCTCTGATCAAAGTCAAAGCAGTGTGTGGAAAAATAGGTAATGGCAGCATTAGCAGGGCACAGTATTAAACCGACAGAAACACAGTGACAATATGACAGACAAAAAACCTGACAAATACTGGATGTTTTCTTCATCCATTACCAACATACAACTGCCAATATGGTACAATTCTGCTGGCAGACACTCCCTCAGCTACTGAGTTCACACTGTTTTGTGCTACTAGGAGATACCACTTCAGTTAGTGCACGATATCTATAATTAGAACTACCTATCACACCCATTTAAGCAAACTACGTGAACAGTTTGTGATCTTTCACTGGAGAAAGAAAGAAAGGTAGACTTCCCCTTCCAGTAAATTATTTGGTCTAGCTGGAAAAAGTAGACAAGTTTTCAGATATTTTACCCTTCCCTATCTCTGAATCAGTACAAAAGGTAGGAAACAGTAAAGAGCAATAATCTCACACAACTAGACACGCATCAGTAAGACCCTGGAGGAGTGGCAATGAAAATAGGCCAAAGAGATGTAGGGAGAGAGGGAGACACTTTGCACCTGCTGAATGTGAAAAAGTTTAAGTCTGGGTGTGGATGGGATGAACATGCAATAAAAGCACTTTCTCTGAAGAACCTGTAATATTTGGTATTGGCTAAACATTTTCTGTTCCAAAGCTTTGTCTGAGAGCTGGGATGGTGACTGAGAGCTGACCATAACAGCAACCACTAAGCCACTATGGCACAAGAAGACCACAAAATAGCAACTTTGTCCCCTACGGTTTCCTACCTAGGAGGTAGGACACCTCTCTCTCTCCCCCCCTGTGAAATATACTGAAACACAGTATTTTCCATGTCCACAGTGACTGCCAAGTTTGGAGATTAAAAAACGCTATCCAGTGAAAAGTTATAATCTGAAACACTTTCGTCAAACAAGACATATAATACACTCCAGTTCTTAGCTGACAAGACTGTGAGCCTGTTTGTTTAGCAGGATCCTGAACACATGTGCAATACAGAAGAGGGAACGAAATATGCACACAGAGTTGAAAACCCCAAACTGCAAGACAAGTAAAAAAGTTCAAAAGACAAGCTGAGTTTAAACTAAACATAATACAGTCCTTTTTTAGTCAATACATGTTAATAAATCCTAGGTCAGTCGAACAATTAGACACTTGCTTTTCTTTACACCTATATGCAAGAATATATGTTGTTTAGTCTGTCTAGCTACAGGGTAAAAGAAGCAGCCAGAGCCTGTGAATTTACTYGTCTCCTGAAACCAAAATCTGACATGTTGTGTTCGGATACTTTTTTGTTCTACCCCCTGACCCCGTTTTTGTTTCTTCTATCCCAACAACAAATGGTTCCAGACACTATCCTTACATTAAGCCTAACTTAGTGGGCTTGGGCAATCCCAAACCACATCGTATTAATTTGAATAGTGGAAAGTCTATGTTTTCTAGAACTTTAACTAGTCTATATTTTTAATTGTGCATATAAAGATTTAAAATCATAAATTAAAAATTTCATACCTTCAGAAGAAAAAGTTGCAATGAATCCATTAAATCTGACAGGTACTACTAAGCCCATATATTTTATGTGTGGTAAGGCCGAGGTCACAAACTGTGCTCTACATGAATGATTTACAGCAGAGTGAGTGGAAAGCCTGGCAAAGCAACACACCACAATATACTGTCTCTCCAGTTCCCCTTAGCCTCTCTCATTTCTCSTCCAGGAAGCTAAACATTTCCTGACATGATCTGAAGGCAGGTAGCTCTGGTATAGCCCCAAAGGCACCCAGAGCACACGCAGGCATGATGGAGTCCTCAGGAACCATGTTTCTTTCAGTCAGAACTAGATGAAGAGCTCCACGGGCTTTAAAACAACTGCCTCTGGCTACTTTTTGAACTTGAACATTTGCTTAGTGGTGAAATGACTCATGGTTCTGCCTCCCGAATTTTCCTGCACTGCACGTACACTGGAGATCGGATTGCACAACCACGAGAAGTGACTAGGTGTTAATGCAAATTTGATCACACTGCATTTTTAGGAAAAGGGCAGAGTGGGTGGACTGAACCTCTCTGTGGTTTTGGGAAACTTGTAAAATAAGAATTATGTAAAAATAGTAAAATAATAAGCAATGAGAAGAAGAACGCCAAGTGAGAAYAGCAAGAAAATACAAGGCTTACCTAAAACAGAAATACAGCAAGGCTTACTGAAAACAGACAGGTCTAGAATGGGAATTTTTCTGCCCTTAATGATACATTTGTATCTGAGTTTCCTAGCAGTCTCTTGACATTTCATTTAACAGTGCTACGGGAAACCTTACAAAAAAGAGTTACCTAAGAGTAATTTGAAAAGCAACTAGTGAAGGAGTATGATAAAGAGGTCAATCAGTTTATCACTGAAAAGACCTTGACGCATGATAGGAGAATTACACCTCTGCAATTGTGTAAATAGCTCTGTAAGTAGATAGAATAGGTCAAGGAGCATCAGCAGTCTCCTGCCCACACTGAGGACGTGCCATCACCACTGCGGGACGATACCATCACCACCAGTGCTACAGACCAACCTGCTGCCAGCCCAAAATCAGTGCGAGGTGCTGCCGTGCTGGCAGTGACAGCTCAACCTGCCTGGCAGGTCCCGAGCCAGCACTCAGCTTCATGTCTGGTAGTGCTAGCAGGACTGCTGCAGCAAATAAGGGGACAAAGGACTGACCACTTCCCACACCTCAAAGTCAGTAGCCTGAGAGGACAGARGCAATGCATACTTGGTGCAAAAGTCCATTTTACTCATTAATTTCTGCCTTACCAAAGACTTAGGCTGCATGTAAATAGAGAAATCTTTCCCCTGACTAGCCCCCTTGGCTTCTAGAAATCACAGATTTCCCAGAGTAGCAGCATTCACCAAAATGCCCTGTCCCTTCAAGACCTCCACACCAGTCCTATGCCAATGAACCCCACATTACCATTAAGCAGTGCTTCCCTTCTTGTACTTTATACTTAATTGCACTGAGCATCCTAATTAATGCTATTTTAAGGATAAACAAATAAATAGTCATTATTCACCTTCTGCGTACCATTCATGATGTCACACACTTTCAACATCTTTTCTTAGTTATTTCACTTTTTCCAGCTGACTAATACTGGCATTCTTTAGACTCTTTCCTATTTCCCTCATCACATAGGCTATCCTTCTTGATAGCTTTTCTTCTCCTACCATATCCTTTTTGAGATGGATCACACAGATTTTAAGATACAAAAAAACCATTAACCTGTGCTCGTGACAGAAATGAGGATTTCCTTAAACCTGTATGATAGTAGTCATTTTTCCACATCACATACTAGACATATTTTTCCACACTGCTCAGTACGTCACTGCTGGTTTAGGACATTCCAGTCCCACATCTCTTTACAGATTTGTTAGAAGCAATAAAATTCTATTACTACAGTCTAGCCAAGAACCAGGACAAAGCAGTGAAAACCTGCAGGCACCTTAAAAGAATCTGAAACACAATAAATTCAGGGGGAACAGTTATCACTCAGAGTAACCTAATCAAGAGTACTGATAAGAAATTAAGCAAACAAGGCTTCCTGGGGTAGTTTTCTTATCAGTGAATGAGGCCTGATACAAATTATGTTGACAGAGATGGAGTACAGTAAGTACTTCTGATACTACTGTTTAGAATCTGAAGCGATTCTAAAGACAGAGACCTCAAGAATATGAAAGTCCTACTTGGGGTGATAGAGGAGGAAGACAAAACAGTTTATCTGAACAATTTTTTCCATTTCTACTTTCTTCACTGACATTTTAATAACTTTCAGCAATTCTGCTGTGTGCAAAGTTGTGTATAGGATGATGTAATTGTGATTTAAAGCATCTTTCTGGCTCTTCTCACGACTCTCAAAGTGAACTGAACAGCGTTCACATTAAAATTATTCGTTTTAAATAAAAAGTCTTTCTTTCAGCTCCTGTCAAGCATGGGTGAACCCCACCACCACAGGGGCCAGATCCCTGATTTGGGACACCTTCTACCCACTCTGATGTTTCAGCTGCAGCAGCCTCTGAGACAGACATTATCCTAGCCCCATTCCCTCCTTTAGCCAGCTGCAGCAGTTGGGGGCACATCCATAAAAAGGGTTTTTGGCCATCTGATCAGACCTATCTCCCTGAAGAAAAGCAGCAAGTTAGACAGAAACATTCCCTGCTCAGATTTGGATAGTGTACTGCTACCATGTTAAAAGAGAAGAAAAAAAATCCCTGCACTTTCTCACCAGCTCAGGTATCTGTTTTTCTTTTCTGCTCCCCACTTTCCCCACAGTCTCCTGACAAGCCCTCACCTTTACTCTGGCATATTTTTACTCTACTGAATCATATTATCATTTGGCTTCCTCCTTCGCTACTGCTGAAGTCACTTGAAACAAAAAGGCAGCTGTCATCCATCACGACCACACTTGTGCTCCTTCTTTAGTGAAACTTTTCCTGATATAGAAAAATAGCAACTCCCTGATCAGTACAAATCCAGACACATGATTCTGAAATATCTATGCCTTGAACAACTTTTCTCCATTTTCAATAAAAACTGATTGTCCACTAATTATTTTCCAAGCAATTCTTTCAAAGTAACAAAGAGATCACCAGAAAATACAGAGCCTCAACAAAAAATGACAAGCAGTTCAAAGAACTGGCATAAAAAAGGTAGCAACTCCTTCTGCTATAAGGTATTTTTAGGCACATTTCAATAAAAATTTGGCTATTGATATTCATGCAATATTCAAATACTGCAGATTCTACATGAAAAACTGCAAATATTTAAGGAACTTATATTTCCTCTTTATTTACTTCTTCATCCTCAAAATGTGGCTTTAGCTCCTTTGTGGCCTGACAGCATTACCTGTTCAGGAACATATCAGCACCTGAACGCATCTTTCACAAAAGTGTCACCATAAAATTTCTGACTATTCACTACACCAGGTACTCAAGGACAATAGAGAGTTAGGAAAATCAGCCTGTCAACAAAGTAGGGCTGAGGGAAAAAATACTTAGGCATCACAAGAGAAAACATGGGCGTTTTATAAAACTGTTAACACTACACATGCTGTTTTTCTTCATTTATCTTGCTGCTTGAACACACCACAGCTTGCCTGGGAAGGCTATGCCATGTAAGTCAACCAGGACAGCCTCTTTTCCAATCAAACACTGTACTGCATTGTCTATTGATTGGTGATTACAAGGTTGTAGTCTGAAAACACAGACGAAAATCACAAAGATTCTGAAGATATACATGCCCTATTTTCGTGTCTGGAGATGACATCAGCATCTGATGTGTTGCTGACTGTCAGCACTTCATCACGCAGATCCTCAGAACCCATAGAAAAGAGCAACTCAGTTTATTCATGCTACTGATCTCAAGCACRACCCAACAAGTTGCATCAGAGACATCGCAACAGACTGAGGAGACATTAGGAAATGTCAGTATAGAAAGCTGGCAGCAAGGGCCTTACAAAATCAAAAAGATCTGGCTTAACTTTGCACTATTATTTAAATGCAGGTGAAGAGAGGTCTGCTTTTCAGAGCATTTATGTTAACTTTCAACAGTATTTTTCAAGTGCAATGTAGGAACTTGGTGAAGAAGAGAAATTAAAAGCCTGCCTTGAGGATACCAGGCTTGAGTTTTGCAGACACTCTAAAAATGACGTCCTCATGCTGCTGCTTGAAGACCAAATGATTTGCAATATGATTTCAAATGCACTATCTTGTGCTGCTTATGTACTTGGCTTATGAATATTCCTGTCTTAAAGAGAAATGTCTAAAACTAAACCTCAAGTCTGAAACTAAAAAGAGAATATTCTGTCTGTCCCCTGAGGGCAGAGATCCCTAAAGAGCTACAGGGAGTCACTGGACAGGGAAGAGAGTTGATATACTTGGGTGCTGCAGAGGACTGCTCTGCAGGCACTCAGGGTGCAGGTCCTGGAAGCCTGGGTGAGGGAAGAAACAAATGATCCAATCCACCTGGTTGATAGCCCTCCCAGGAAACATGGAAGAGAAACACCTGTGAGAGTCCAACTCTTTCTCCCAGCACAGGACACACTACCAAAATCGCCTCTGAAGAGCTGCACATGCCTTGCAGGGGCTCAAGACTAACTTCACAGGGCATCCATGCTCAGCAAGCACAAGAGCCAACAGGCAGCTGGCACAACCTGGGAAAGCCAGACTATTCCAGGCATGATGAGCCAGTGGATCCTGGAAGTGACGGACTTGCTAACCACACAGACATACTTCCCTTCATAGTCTCTGGCAGAAATATGACAACTCTTTTTATTAATTCTCCTGACATGCTTCCTTTTCACCTCCTGCAAAAGCACACCTGTCACAGTCTCACCATGTGCTACATGACCAATCGCTCCACAGCTTTTCTCCCTTCTTCCAGGACCACTTTTCACAGACATTAAGTTCATCTGAACTTAAATATAATAAAGAATGTAAGTGCTCAGTCTTCCTGAAAATTCAGGCCTTGGGAAAATAGACAGTCCTTGGAAACACACCTGTGTCTTTCAGCAGTGAGATCAGTTTTAGCTAACCAAACACCAGCTCTGTCATTTCCTAGTCTGACCTTTGCAGAATAGATCACAAGATGTCACTACCTTAAATGTTACTTTGAGTAATTGTTATAGTGGAACATAACTTTGTAAAACAGCAAATCTTGGTATTTTTTCCTCAGTGACAGAAACACCACTTCTTCATCTTCTGCCTCAGTAATTAATGCTACTGTTAAAAAGGCGTCCCTGATTTCTAATCTCCACTTGTTTCTCTCCATGTCCTCATTTGCTGAGCCTGCCAAAACTCTTTGCTATGATATTTCAACTACTTACATAATGAATAAAGGTGAGGTTCTGGGGTTTTTTCCCCCTCAAGAAGAGTTATAACTGAAAGAGTCTCTCACAACTCCTCCTAGTCTCCAAAATTTTTCTTCCTCCCACAGCTGCTGTAAACAGAACTCACAGTAAACCAAGTCAGAGAATCTGAATTAAGAGTAGAAACATCCCCTGTTCCAGCAGCCTGGGTCCTGGATGTTTAGAGAAGGCTAACAAGGACAAGCAAAGCTGCGAAATAGCTTACATGTAAGAATTGCCAAGTTCTTCAGCCTGGAAAGGAAAAGATGGAAGAGGGATATTTTACAGAGAGAAGACTGAAAAAACCAAACAAAACCCCAACCAGCCAGAAAACAACAAAGAAATCCCCAAGAAAAATCACAGGAGTCTTGGAGATGGTGATTAGGGATTGACCGTTCAGTTTCTTCTACAAGAACCTGTGGCCACCCAACAAAGCCAGCAGGAGCAAGATTGCTCTTCATGCAAATGGCAGCAAACCTGTGCACTCTCCACCAAAAGATACTGCAGAAAAGGCCCAGGGAGAGGTGAGATAAGCAAACGGTAGAGCACTCTAAATGCATTAACTGCAAGCAGCTCAGAAGATCCCCAACAGCTGAAAATTCTCAGAGAACACGAGAACAGTAGTGTGGATACTTTCACAAAATTTACTGTGTTCATAATCTTCCCCAGACATTCAGGCGTGGCCTTCAAGGGAGAACATCTGCTACTAAATGGGCTGTGATCTGAAACAGCATGAGCTTTCCTACGGCCACTCTAGCACTTCTTCACCCTGGAATCACAGACACCAGGCTTGGGAACAGTGTTACAGCAGCAGTCACACCGTAATTCCTGTTACCTGCATAAAACTTTCAAGTACCTGTACTGGTTTTATTTTTTCCTCCAAAGTGATGTTCTGCAAGTTTATGGTGAGGTAAATATGCACATCAAGTACCCCAACTAATTTTTCACAGTTAACAGGCCACTCGTTCTGGAAAGCTTTGTTCTACAACCTACCTTTAGAGCATGTAATCTGCCTGTGCTCAAGCTACCATTCAATTCACATAACTCAGTATTTGTAACTTGTGATAGGCTCTTTCCCCCGCACCACCTATGAAGTGTTAAATCACACAGCAAGCAACTGACCTCTTCAGAGCTAAACACACTTGGACATCCTACAAGAGGGAGCTACCATCCAAATTTAAAACTCATGGCATTCTAGAACATAAACTCAACGGCCTCACAAAATACTAGTATGTAACATCAGCAATGTAATGCTTACAAATGCAATTTACCTTGATTGACTATTTGAAAATTAAAGGAAGGAATATAAAAATCTTGAATCAACCCTTTTTAAAGGCTTACTGAAAAAAGCCCCACCAGTGATCAAGAAGATTCATCAAAAAACTCTCAGGACTCCTACATGAAAAACAGCTTTGCCAATTACAAAAACAAACAAAAAAAAGATGACATCTATTAAGTTACTGTTTACCTCCATTTCTAACTGTTTGAGTGGAGAAAAATCACACCAGAGTATATAAATAGATCAATTCTCTTTCTACATCCTTTCGTCTTCTTTGCAGTCTAGAAGCACACCAGAAAATTACTGAAAATTCAACTTCTAGAATCACACACTGAGCTAAAATTGTTAGTTTCTCTTTAGTTCTTAACACAGTTGAGAAATCTCTTAATTTTTATGTTCCTGGACAGTTTTCATGTTCTGTCCTTTACCTTCCCATTCAACTCCCTTGCTTCCTACTTTAAACATAGATTAGATTACTGACTACCAACAGGTAAGTTTACAATTTGGCTTCATATATCCATATAGTTTCATTTCCTTCTAAAAACAAGATTTAGAAACAGTCTACTGTTTTAAGATTAGGTTGTCACGTGTCCCACTGGGATTAGCTCAGTTGGTTAGAGCATGGTGCTCTAAGGTTGTGTTGATGGGCAATACCCACCTATTCCACACAAAACACCAAGTTTCAACTATTGACGTCTTTTACTTAGTTTTACAACAAACAGGAGCTTATCCATCAAGATGAAAATTTGAAGAGGATGCCACATGCGGGGAGCTTGTCCAGTGTTAAGATGTTTCCAGGCACATTTTCAGAACGTAAATGCTAATAGCATTATTACTGGTACTTACTGCTCAAATTCTCCTGCCTGTGGACAAGGCATCCCTTCTCCATGCAACTGTTTCTAGAAAACATCTATTAACAGCACAGCTTGAATATAACCTGGTGGCCTTAACACTGATCCACTGGACTGATGATCATTTGTTCTTATTCCAAAACAAGTCATCTGAAAACAGCTGCCTTTCAGTCATTTGTCCACTTCATTCTTTCCACATGGTTTTTATACCCAATGCTAATAAACCAGCTTCCTGAAGGTTCCCAACCAGATGCTGCACAGTACATCCAGTTTACACTCATATGCAAGTTATTCCAACCCTCTTGTTACTCTACACAGGCAATTATAACCAAATAGCCTTCTTCCTATGCTCCTTCAATTCTATTTGAGAACTTAATTCTGGAAGGAACAAATTATTTCCCTTTTCACCTCTCCTTATATCTATGCTCATTTTTGGCCTGAAGCCAACCTGAAGCACAAGTGCTAAGGCAAGCTCTCAGAACTTGAGAAAATTCAGATCCTGTTCTTACTCTTGTATTAAGCAACTTAACGCAACACTGACTAGCCCAGTTTGTAAATCACTTGGATTACTTAGAATAGAAAGTACTTTGCTACACGAATAGGGCTGACCAAATCAAGCCCTCAGAGATTAGGGCTGATTACAGTCAGCTAACTACCAGCAAAAATTTATATATGTTTTCTTATTTTTTTTTAATTCTTTCTTCTTTTTTTTTATGAGTAGCAGCTTAATTAGGTCCTCAGTTGCATCCTACTGTTCCGTACCACATAGTACGAAAGACAAAAACAGGACTCATTAGCAGAAGGAAGTTTCACTTTTCAAGCCAATATATACCGAAAATCCACTTCAGATTAAGCCTACTTAGCAGATGACCTATTATGCGATGTGCATTCAGTGAGTGCCCCACGATTTTATGACATTTAAATTCTCTATAAATTTTCACTATATTGCAAGCAACTTTTAGCTTTGAAATAAAGTACTGCTGGTATCACGGGAGCTGCCTCTGCTGTTTCTGTGCCAGTCAGGGCAAACCTCACCACGTAATGAGTAATGCAAATTGCCACGCCCTCTCCATTTCACTTACTAAAATTTCTTCTTGGCCATTTACCCAGAACATCCACAGGCTTGGTAACCGCACGCGTGTTGTGCTGCTCCTGTATCACTCCCTGCTCGAGGGATGGCAGGGAGGACAACTCAAAAAAAAGGCATCTGTTTTCTGCCCCTAGGGAGATACTCCGGCACCTCCTGCTCAACATGGGATACACTATCTTATTAAATGGGCACATACCACTTTCCTTCTCATGGTGTTTAGGCCTCCTGCTTGTTTTGATATAAATCAGAGCCACAAGAAGAGGGGGTTTTGTTAGTCTCACCTCCCACTCACCGCAGAAATTGAACACCATGCAGTGAATGAGAAAGGATGGCTCTCTGATTACAGAGGAGAACGATAAGCTAGTCAACTGGATTTTATTTTGTTGACAAAAGTAATTCCATGATGTTGGAAAAGCCACCTAAACCAAACTTTTCTTTATGATGTATTCTTTATCGGAGACTAATTCCTCACATGTGTCAACTGCTTATATTTTCACCAAAATCAGTGAAATATCAGATGTGCATAATATTCCCTAGATAAAGACACATTTTATCATGCTAGAATAAATACATGGATGAAATTCAATGTCGTGTTTGATCACCGTTACACTGCTTGCTTTCAGAAGGTCACATTTTTACCTGTTTCAGTGTCTTAAGTAGCAAAACACAAATGTTTTTACCAAGTTTAGCAACTCCTGACAGGAATTGTGGCTTCCTAATCTCACAGGAGCCAAACCAACATCTTCCAACAAAAACAGGCTTCCCAGAGAAAGTGTGTCAGAACCACGCAGCCAAGATGCAAAAGTAGGTCAACTAGGTTATCCCAAGAAGAAGAGGAGAGCATCCTGGGCACAGTATAGCAGCCAAAGCACCTACGCAGCCACTGCACTGTGCCAGACAGACCTATTCTCGGAAGACTGAAAGCAGTTTACTGCACCAASAACAGCAGAAAGGGTAAGACAAAGTTTAAAAGCAGATTACCACATAAGACAAAAGATGAGGGAAAAATAAGGAGAACGGAGTGTTATTTTCATTGGTCTTCAGGAACAAACAATAAGCAGTATTAGTGTCTCTGTTGTTTTAAGGCAAGAGAACAAAGGCTGTATCTGCAAAGCAATGTCTAATAGGGTGAGATTTGGAGAACAAATGGTACAAGTTATTAAGGAACTTCAGAGCCACTGAAGAATAATGCAAGTGCTAAGAGGAAAGGAAAATATGAGGCTACACTGGAGAAACCTTTTGGCAGTAGGACCTGTTCAGCCATTTAGCAGTGCCTCAAGAGAACTGATCAATCCTGTATACCTTCAGGTTATTTGTAAGGGTGCCACCACAGTGCAAGCAGATACGCTGTACAGCACAGTCTTGGCTGGGAGAGGGGTGCTGGAGGATCCTTTTCTAGAGGATGCCCGAGTCGCACCTCCTCCTCCTCCTCGGCTCGCCGGTGCCACCCGCCGGCTGCCGGCATTAACACAACGCCGCACCTGGATGCAGGAGAGGAGCACCTCGCTCCACCGCTGTGCTTCCACCTTCCTCAAATAATCCCAGATAACCGCCTCCAGTTCTGCACAGCCTTCAGAAGCTGCGTTAGTTTTTCCACCGGAGAAGAGAAATCTATTGAGTCAACAAAATCCTCCTGACAGCATCAGTGCCTGCAAGAATCTATTAAAAGCACAGCGTTCAAAGTGGGAGTCAGGATGTCATTGCATTTACAAATTCATAAAGGCAAACACATTCACAAGCTTCTAATGAGGGGACGTGCTATGCAAGGAACAAGTTGTAGTGAGATGTTATGTTCCTTCCCCCATCTCTTAGAACAATAAATAAAGAAGTATTTATCATCCTGAAAATATGAAAGGGAGATTATTCATAGGACAGTGGTCTTCATTCTATTACACTGACAGACACAACTCCTCTGGACTCAAATCATCTAAGGACAGGACCTCCATTGAGCCTCAAAGTATGGGTGCATCATGAGGATATGCAAGGCTGTTACTACATCTAATAAATTTTTCTTCTGACAAGGAAAACTTAAGCATTTTGACAAAGTGCAGAAAGCATTTGGAAAAAAACTGTAATTCCTGTGTCAGATTTTCATAAAGTTAGAATCATAGAACTGTTTGAATAGGAAGAGACCTTAAAGATGATCTAGCTCCACCCCCTCTGCCATGTTCTAGACATTAGTCAAAGCTGGATAGTTGGGAAGAAACAACCACCAAAACACTCAAGCCTTTGAGAAAACACAACTAGAAAAATGGTTAGCAGAGAGAGCGAGCACACGTGCATTTTAGTCAGAGCACCTCAGAAAGATCACCAATGGGACAAATCAGAAGGGAAAAAAAGGACTAGGGCAGGGGGGGAAGTGTGAGGTATATGTATCCCTAATGTTAAATAATGTATGTTTGGATAATCCCTCTTAGACACTTTCATATGAAAGTACATCAACAACACAAAGATAAAGCTTTTACAGATTTGGCAGTACCTTCCCACCACTGCAGCTGACACATCTTCCAGCAGAAAGTGCTGAATGCACACCTTCTAGCAGAACTCAGCACAGTGAGACAGATGGTTTTGTCCTCTGCCAAGCCATATGCAGGTAAAAGGCAAACTGCTTAAACAAGTCCATCTCCTACAGACTGCTATGGGTTTACAGACAGCTCCCAAAAGGTGGCAGCTTTCAGGAGAGCAGCAGTAACAAACAGCTAAGCAGGTAAGCACTGCAAGCTACAGCTGCAGTGGGCGAAGGCAGTATAAACCATGTAGTCTAATGTCATGGCAACTAACAATTCTGCTGAAAAGACTTCATTTTGAAAGTTGCACAGGGAACATGGAGCTACTGCACTTGTTTCACAATCAACTGTTTTCTGCCTCTATTTAAACTTTCACTTCTGCAATCTGATGCTCCACTTGGGTAAAAGCCTTTCCTTAGGAACAATGGAAAGCAGGCATTTAAACAAGAAAGCAATTTTTCTCTCTCTCTGGATTTTGCCAGTCACTGTGCTCAACTCAACAGCAGCATTAAATTACTTTATTCCTCAACAGAAATTCTGTATTTCTGCAGAACCCCGAAGCTTTGCACATCTACACAATGACCAGTAGCATTTCAGGTAATGATGTCAGTTCACACAAAACCTGGCAGCACTTAGGAAATAAACATTAGTAAAACCCAAGTTTGTACTGACTCCTGGATCACAAGAGAACTTGGAGAGCTTTACATTCTCCCTCACCAGCCCCACCACACTCTTGAGTGACAGCGAGGGATCCCATCGTCCCCCGTCTCAACACCCCAAGTGCCAAATGTTGCAGAATTTTTTAATTTAACTCCTGAAACACTAGAGAAACAAAATTCAGCTACCTTGCAACCCCTTAAATTCCTCTAGGTACAAAACAACAATAAATCATTGCTTTTGGCAGAAGCACTTTACTAGGAATGCAGCAGAAGTTTATCTTTTGGTGTGTTTGCGTTTTTTATAGCAGCATACTACCAAAACAAAGAATTTACAAGTTTGTTCATTAACTAATATCCAGTTTTCCTTCTACAGATTTTACTTCCAGAACAGTGTGGTCAGAACTTCAGACAAGGAGAAGAACATTTTCTTTTAGTTTCCAAATTATTGATCTCATCACATTCAAATCTGCCCAAAATTGCAGGCTGATCAATAAATCACTGTAAACTCTCAAGCTTGCCAGGAAACATTATTCCAAGGTTTATCTTCTTTATGGCAAGGCCTGTACTGCCGCATAAAAGCCACTCTTCGGTTGTGGGCTTGTCTGCATGCACCAGTCAACACGTAACATTTTTACTGCAGATTTCTTTTTTTCTCCTAAAGAGGACTCATTAGGAGTCAGCCATTCATGCACACACTGTGTGACCAGTAAAGACATGTGCTTTGAAGATAACTACCATTTTCTGTTCCTTTCCTTCTCCTTAGAAAAGGATTCCTTACAAGATGGAACAAGGGTTCTCCAAATCTAAGAACTCATTCCAACAACATATCAAGACGAACTCTGAAATGAGAAGTATTTCATAAATAATACCGAAAATAATTTAAGAGTATCTAACAAATTACAATCCAGAACTGCAAACAGATAGGTATATGACCCATCTCATATATTTATGCACAAATTCTTTTTTTTTTTCTGAATGACTTGCAAAAATAAATCTAAAAAGGCATTTATAATTGAGTTACTTATACAGCTGCGGGGATGATGGGGAAACAAACTTTCCGTCACACGAGTCCTTTGACCTCTTGTTTAAAAATATGTAGCTAATTTACTTACTTCCTTGCACTTCAACAGACAAACATGAATATGAATTGACTGAAGTCTTAAAAAGTATACCTCAAATTACGAAACAACTGCCAAAAAAAAATGAACTCCACAGAGCATTGAAGACAAATCTTAAAAATAATTGAAATAAAATGCAGCAATAAATAACACTGAGTTTTAGAACTGAGAAACAAGAGGTATTTTTTTTGAGAATGCAAGGTTTAAATTAGAAGCAGATGATATTTTGAACTTTATAATTCTATTTCCTTTATAGGAAGGATATGCAAAGTCAATTATCCTTTTAAGAAAGGCCTTCAGAATATGAAAAAAATACATTAACAAGCTATCAAAACAAACATATTTCAAAATACTACAACATTAACATAACTCACCAGTACTATAGTATCTTTTAAGTTCCGTGCGTCTGATGTCTTTCAGTTGGTTGTACTTTTTCTTTTTCTTTTCCTTGTCTGGAGCAGTTTCCTTTTCTCCAGGAAATTTACAGTTGTCTTCAGAGGAACTGATTTGCTCCAAAATAACTTTACTTTCATCATCTTTCTCAGAAGGTGTTTTGGAAACAGGAGATCCAGGGGAATTGGCAGAGACAGTCTCAGTGGTTTGTTTGACTTGCCTTTTCTTTTTCAAGCTATACATAAAGAAAAGAAACCCACAACATTAAGATTTAGCCAACCTCTCCAGACAAGTTAACTCACTAAATACAGAACTTGATCTTTTTAAAAATGAATTTAATACCAGAATTCCTTACAACTCTTTAAAAACCACACACTTGGCATCAGTAACTTGGTAACGAAGATTATCCCACCTCATGCTCTTTGTTCAATTTTATTATAATCTCAAGGATACCTTCTCAAGAATAACAAAAAAGGTAACGAAGTTTTTACTGTTGTTTACTGAGGAGAAGGAACAGGGAAAAACAAACAAAAAAACCATTGAAAAGCTGAGTTTTTTTCAAGGACCATACATCTAAATGTAGAAACAAGATACTGAATTCATGTTTTCAAGATGAAGCTTGGGATAAAAGAAAACCTCAGATCACAATGTACTATAACACAACAGCTAACATAACATAAAACCATTTGTTCTCATATAAGCTTGTTATTTTTTTTCATTTTGTCCAAGGTTGTCTCCTAGAGGCCACTCATGCTACTCCACAGCTGTTCTGGCACAACCCACACTACCTGGTATTCCAAGTGTCACCCAGGAGCTCCTTCTGCAACATGATCAACGTGGCCACAAACTGCTTTGCCAGAACATTTTCCAGCTGCCTAGATTTCTTCTGACAGAAATCTTAATGAGCTGCCTATAAATCTTCCAACTTATCCCTATAGCAACAACAGTATTTTCTTTTTAGAAGTCTCCTTAAAGCACAGTTCAAGTGAGAAAGATGCTTCGGGAGTTCTAACACAGAATTTTCTGCTAAATCACCATCTATAGCACTGACTTTGCTTAGTGAGAGCGAAGACTGACTTTTTGAGTTGAGGGTCAGCATGACTAAAATAGTTCCCAGTTAATCACTGACTCATACCACACAAAATGAAAAACTAATCCATCTGATGGTCCTTCTCTCCAGTACATTAACTTCTTGGTTGCAAGGTACCTAAGGGAATGAGTAGTATATTTATCTTGTTGATGCTAAAAACTTTGTTACATGCACAGGAAGAATTATGCATAGCAAATACAGACAACAAGTGAGTCAGCACAAATGGGAAAAGGTTATATGATCTCACAGCACTAGTTTACATAAGTGAAAACTTTATGTATTAATTTATTAATATAATGCAGGAATTTGAGAGATTCTTTCTTCCACCTTTTATATTTATATGCTTTTCATGTATTTTTTTTAGACTACAACATAAAAATAAATACACAGAGCATCTGAGAATCTTAGAAAGACATTTCAGGCCACACACCTATTTTTTAATAAAATATTAAAACCAGTTCCAAGTTTAGAATGTCTAGACTGAGACCTCTGAGAAGGGTCAGTTTTTCAGATTACATGTGATCAACACTTTTCAGTGAAACAATTCAAAATACTGTCTTGCAAACTGTGTCTATTACACATGTATGTATATGTATTTCTTTAATGCATCCCAGAATAGGAAGATTCATATTCTGCAGCCAGCTCAGTGAGGATGCTCTGGTTCCCCATTCATTCAAACCCACAGATCTGTAAGACAACTAGTAGTAGTTCATGCTCTGCACAGCAAGAGACAGTTATTGTATATGAAACTTTATGGATTCAGTCCTGAATGAAACTACATATGAAAACACCACAGCGGATTTATAAAAGACAAAAGTGACTACACCTGTATAACAAATGAAATGTTTAAACTGTTTAGACTAATGAAAGTTTGCATATGCAAAGGAAGCTTATTTTTGACTAACAAGCCACAGTCCTGATCAAAGGCTGCTGCAGCAATCACAAAATATTACAGACACATTGCATGCACAATGTGTATATTCAGCCCTGGTGTAAATCTCGGCAAAGCAGCCCTCTAGGGAAATGGCATATCCTTACCATGGTTACACCCAATTCCAGGCTTGTAAATGAGCCACATTCCTGACTTTTTACTCTAGTGACTCAATGACCTTCTGATGCCTAAAATTGGGAGTACCTGAAACAGAGACTGAACAAAGTTAGTGAATAAAAGTATGAATTTATTGGAGGCCTTCGAGTGGTACACCTCTGGTACAGAGCCTTGCCGATGCTAGGCTAAACCAAGATGGACCCCGATCACGAGTTTTCCCCCCCAGATATAGTTTTGGTACATTTGCTTATCAGAAGTTAATTGTCCAATTACAGTTTCAGGTAATGAAGTCATATTCCCCCATTCACCCCCTCCCAATTCACTTTTGTTTATACTTAGGCCTAGGATAGTGACCTTGTTTTCCAGGCTTAGAGAGAATGTTTTGTCTAACAAGAAGGTGAAGCACATAATATGGATTTCAGAATTACACACTAGTACAGTGCAGGGTTAGAAAAATCCAAAAGTTATCCTTAAGGCATCACTTCCAGCGTGTGTGTGCATGTCACAGAGTACCCAAATCATCTGCTTCAGTAGATGAGAACTAGCAAGCATCCACTGATACTTCCATTTCTATTCAGATTGCATCAGAGACTTCTGTCTTCAGATTCACTGTTTGTTTTGATCACAAACTCAGTTAAGTAAGCTTTCTGTGGTATGAATGTAGTATCTCAAAACAACAAAAAAAACCACTAATGGAAACACAGAACCCTTTCTGGCAGGTGAAGAAAAGAATAAAAAGAAAAACCTCTCTAGAGGTTAACAGTCTTTGTGACAATACTAACAGCTTCTGTCAGTACTTTCCTTAAAACATAGTCATTTGAACTAGACTTTTCAAAGATGCCCTTGGCAACTTTTAGAATAAAGAGCTAAAACCAAACTGGTCCATTAGTGATAGAAAATAAGAAAGCAGAAAGGAGAGTCTGAACTGACTCACAGCAACATGACTGACTGATGCTTCTCCTGGCAGTGTTTAATTTTGCTGCATTCCCACTACTACAGCCCACTGGGAGCTCATTACACACCCTTCAGCAACCCCAGCACTCAGCTGCTGCCGCAAATGGATAGTGCCACGAGCACCTTTCACGTGCAAGTGGTCAAGAATCTGTGTGCTCCATAATTTCTATTCCATTCTCATGGCAGGCATCAGATTTTCAGATGATGCCAAGCTTACTCCTCCTGCCCACTGCTCTGTTTCAAGGCCAGGACCATCCAGCTCCTAAAGTGGCAACCTTGGCACTAGGAAAAAACACGAAATGAGGATTGAGTATCCGTGACATTTAAGACAGAACTCAGAGTAACCGCAACTCTGTCTAGGGTTGTGATCTCTGCTTGGCAGATGCTGCTTTCAGAGGTCTCTAAAGCCTGGTCAAAATTACCCAAAACCCTCCAATTCACCACTCTTGAAAAGCCTTGACTATAACATCCCAAGGAACCAAAACAAGCCTTCAACAGCGTTTAAAACCATAACAGCAGCTTCAAATCTACTATGCTGTTTGACTTTAGGTGCACCCTCTTAGTAAATCAAAGTCCTGTATACGCACAAGGAAATTCATTATTAACACACTGGTACAGTGCAGCAGAGGTTGGGCTGTGAAGAGCACAGCTGGAGGTTTTACTGCATCTTAAACTCCATCCCTTTGAGGAACCTCCTTCAGCCTCCACTCGCCCTTCTCTCACACTGACCTCTGTATCCCACACAAGCTGCCAGTCCTTCTCCAGCTCAGATTTCAAACTCGTCACCTCCTGAAGAAGGTGGAGGCTGAAAGCCTCATCTACTCTTCTCCTAGCTCTCACGTATTTCCCAACCTTCATGACAAGAGCTACTATGGATGATGGATTTAAGAACACCATGTGTCAAATTATTTCCTTTTTCAACTACTTTGGAAGATTTTGAGTGGTTTTGTTCAGTTTTAAAGGGGCTGTCTGTGAACAAATCCAACATTCAGTTTTATCCTAATAGTTATAAGAGTAAAAGGGAGCCGAACACCAAATAAAAAAAATAAATTAAACCCCTCAGTTTGATCAGTGTCATGTTCTGCAATTAAATCAGCCTTTCAGGCAAAACAATATGCATGAAGTGAATGCATGAAGTGTTACTACAGAAAATGCTTGGTTTTCCGTATCAATGGATGGACATGTGTTCCACTCGAAAGCTGCTGGGGGAAGAAAGAAAAAGGGAGGGCAGGATAAACAAACATCTTATCTATAAAAACACTCCTGTTTATGAGGAAAGTCTTACAYATCTGTAATTTCATTTAGACACCAGATAACATTTTTCAAGCTAATTGGTTCTGGCAGGCAAAACATTTCTTCTAAGTTTATACAGAGGCATCCTTTTCCAGCCCCTCAAAGTGCTTTCTGGGCAACAACCAGTAAGCCATTTTCTAAGTTTATCCAAATACAAAGTTTCCCAGCAAAAGCAAAACTTTCTGCAGTACAAAGACAATTTCATTTAATAAAGACTAATGACCTGAAATGGCCACAATCTCAGAGTAGGCAGGTAAAAGTGCAAGGYTAGCAGTGCTTACTTAAATTAGTTTGCAACTGACTGTTTAATACCTTGGACACTGACTTAGAGGAAGAGCTAGGAAAGATTCCAAGAAATGGCCTAGTTCATCTTCCAGACCCAATTCTATTTGGCTGCCTATAAAAGGCAAAAACTAGTGTTTAGAATAAAAGAGCCTGAATTTCCCATTACACTTACAAAGTGGGTGGTTAGTGCAAAAGAAAACTGCTCAGAGAAAAGAGGGGTGATGTTATCTGCCCAACTTTCCACTAGAAACTATAAGCAACCAGTAAAGCAACTCTGAGACAATAAAGACCTGGAAATCTGACAATAACTTTTTTCCTAGAAATTCCATGTTGTTTTGCTTAACACTTATTCAATAGAGGTGTCTAACAGACAATTCAAAAGGACCTTATTCAGTACAGAACATCACAGATAAACAGCACTAGGTCCATATCATAGGATGTTCTACAGAACTCCTATGACAGTAAGACGTTTTTTATCATGTATTAGATTAATAAAAATCATACACCATGTACAACTCTTGCTTTAGAAACAAAAGCATCTAATAAAGTGGCCCCCCAAAAATACAAAAAAAAAGAAGGGGGAAGGGAGAAGAAATCTTTTTATCTTTAAGCTGACAAGCTGAAGTTTTCCTTTTGGAAAATTTTCCACAACGTGCATCGTCTACAATGTGCCTTGATATCTGGCATACAATCAGCTTAACATCCTGAACAGCACAAACAAATCAGGTTCCTCAAATGCTGTTTTTCTAAATCCATTTATGCATATATACAATAAGATTAACAGAACTTACAAAAAAGAACTTTAAACACTTCAAACATATTAATCTGTTCTGTTTCCATTAAGATTGCTACTAACTTACTTTGTATGAAAATGACACGCACCCCAATTATTTGCTTCAGAATTAACCATTTTCATCTTAAGTTAAATCTCTGCACTGATTATAATATGTACTAGTTTCTTTCTACCCTACATGCCTTCCTCCACCCATCCTGAACAGCTAAATAAACAAAATTCATGAAAAAAAAAACCCCACACTTACATACAGAAACCTTACAGTAAAAATCSCTGTTAGGCACCCTCTGGTCTGATCCTAATCAGCCATTCTCTCCTAGCCTGTGCACATCACCCCTCTCCCCTTCACCCAGCTCGGTGCCAGCACGACTCAGCCAGCTCCAGGCATGGCTGTGCTCTCATCTCATCCCATGTAACCTGAAGAATAAGCAAATCTCAGACAAAACACATCACTGCTGCTTGCAAAGCCAAAGGAAGTCAGACTGCTTGCTAGACCGTAACACTTCATCCCAGACTTCCACAGAAGTGTGGCTCCTTTCACTTCACCAGAGAAACAAATACAGAACCGTTCATCCTCAGAAATCTTCCTAAAACTAAACAGCATCCACCCTGCATGGAAGCACACTCCATGAACACCAGCCATTTCAGTTTGGCACATGTCCTGTTTTGGAAACAAGCAAGCCACAAGGCTGTATGTTTACTATTAAAACAGACTATTAAGGCAAACATGAGGGAGGGAACACATCTTTTACCAGACATTTAAATAATTAACCACAGAGAAGCGAAAATTACAAAAAAATAATTCTGAAGAAGTTACCAAGGACAACAGTGTGGATTCAGTATGGTTGTTGCAGACACTCTAACGTGTCCATACTCTGGTCATTCTGAAGGACAAAAAGCAACTACTGAAAGCTTTGATATTAGTAGCACAGGTCAAAGCTGGAAATTCCCACTTTTATTGGAACTCCTGTTACTGATTGACAACAGGTACCAGCACCAGGCTTCACATGGTCAGCCAGCAGCAATGCTCAAGAAAGCTGGCATGCTCCAAAGAGCGAAGTGCTGTACTGATAATTACGGTATGTCTATTTTCCTCCTGATACTGCCATTAGCTTAAAAACCCAGTCACTGCCTCTATTTCATCTTCTGTAATGCGGAGGGAAGGATTTGAAATAAAGTTGTTCTGGAACTCTAAAGACACTGCACCTTCTGATAAAAAGAGTTCCTAGGTTAAATAAAATATGTTAATTTCTCCTACTCAGTTTTCTGATTTGGATCAGGGAATTTTTTACATGTCCCATCAAACATCTTTTAGGTTTATTTGGGGGGTGGGAATAATCCCAGTTTCCCAGGGTAAAACTCGAGAGTTTTGAGCTGTCAGAAAGTTTTTATTTTCTTAAATTTAAGACTATAATGTTCCCACACAGCTTAATAAACTTTCTGTTTTCAAAGGCAAGAAGTATCCCCATATTTTGTGTTTACTTAGCAAAAGAGGTTATGGTGTATTCAGCACTCCATTGCTATGGCAACAATTTAATAAAATCTTTTCCATAGAAAAAGGATTCTGGAAAGCTATTCTACTTGCTTTAGACATCTATTTCATTCCCTCTCTTATAACCTCAGTTACTGCAAGCTCTCAAAGAGCAGCTTTAGGCAGAAGGCAAAATGAAGAAATCTTTCCCTTTAGATGACTCCTTTAACTTTGTCAGAAGTTCACTTAACAGGCTTAGTCAATTAAACCAGCACCACAGATCTATTTCGCCACAAATACCAACTTGACTCAACACTCTCCCATCCTGCTCCTCCTGTTTTCCTCTGCTAACAATGCCAGATACTTTCTCCTACTGTGGTATTCATTAATCACCCCAAACCACTCCTACACATGCAAGGAATTCTTCTGAAAGTGGCTCAACAAGACACTCTCCCTGCACTGAAGCCCTGGCAAGGGAGGGATGGCCTTGCCCTGTGACCTCCAGGCAGTGCTGGCCCCCAGCCACTCTCCCATACTTAATGCCAGTCCCTGGAGCCACCACTCCCCTCGATAACAGATGAGCGAAACTGTAAGAAAAAGGGAACTGCAGTTACACAGCAAAGGAGGATGTTACAGAGAAGCTACAGATTCTGCATAGAAGAGTCACACCATATTAAAACTCTTAAGATTATTCTTAAGAGTGTGATGAGGACAATAAGCACAGCAGGCTGGCTGACACACATCTCAAGTTCCCTCAAAACCTTGATAAACTCCTCACTCCCTGCCTCAACTGAACACTCTTCATTAAACTCAAATTCCATGAAACAAAGAAGAAAGCCCTTTAAAATTAGTATTTAATTAACATAGGGAAACAAACTGCCAGAATTGAGAGCGACCTCAAAGACAACAACAGGGTACATGGAAAGCTCTGGGGGATGTGTACTGCTCCATACACTCATTGCTGCACATCCACTTTTTCAGATCACCTATGTAACAAAATTACCTGATAAGAGAAATCAGTTTTAGTATTGATTAAACTGACTGAAAACAGTCAGAAAGAAATTCAGTGCTCAGTGACTCAAACGGCAATAAACATTTGCAAGGAAGCAATAAAACAGTAGGTGAAAATCAATGGTCAGTTAAAGCAAATGCCACAGGAAACATGCCATACATCGTGCAGCAGTAATGGAGCTGGAACGCAACTCCAGGAAAACATCTGAGAGTGCTATCTTAGTATTTCTTATATGAAAGTACCAAAGACACCACACTAAATTCTTACAAGAATTACTTTCAGATAAAGTGAAAAGCAGCTAAAAGTAAATAGCTTAGGCACGCTGTTTGCCAAACATGTAAAAAGGTACAAAAAGCAACTACAAAAATTCATCATGGCAGGGCCATGGAGAACAGTGACAACCTTTCAGTTTCGATAGTTTTGTTGGTTGGTTTTTTTAGGGTTTTTTTTCTCAGGAGGTACCTATACCACAAACTGTTAGAAGGCTGTACACCTGTGGGCAGACTCTTGAAGGACACTTGCATGCACTTACTTGCCCTTCCCCTCATTCTCGAGCATCCCTGACTGGCCCCTGGCAGAAAAGTGTGGTGAATGCAACAGTACTGAGGCAATAACCACAGCAAACCTCYAGAGCACAACACTATGTGAGGAAAAGGAAATTAGTCTCAAAGCTTGTAGCTCAAAGAAGAATCTTTAAGCCACTTTTGTCAGCAAAAGAAGGTGCCTCTTCCTCTCTGCTCACCACTGATTCTGTCCCCAGGAGTTGTCCCCATTCTCACACAAACCCATTTGTTGCAGCTGCATGGGGACCAGATCTGAGAAATTACGTAGGTTAAAGGTAATTCAGCAAAAATGCCGATATAGAAATTAATTTTTCAAAATTGGATCACTCCCCTGTTAGATCCCACTTGGCTGTGCTACCATTTGTATCAACACAAAGGAGAAAGCCAAATGAGGCAAGACTGCTCCTCCCAGCAGGCACTTTGCCCAGATGGAAGGGCTCATCAAGCAACAACCTTGGTTGTTCTCTGTTACCTGAGATCAGTAAAAAGAGGATGCCAAAAAGCCAAACTAGGCATACACCACACCATGGCCAACAGACCTCTGGACAGGAGCACTGAAGTGGTTGCAGCAGCTTCTTCCTACTTATACAGAAAAGGTGCTTTGATGATGGGAAATTTTCATCAACATTTGTGCTCTGAGGGCTGGAAGAYGGGCAGCTTCCCCTGCTGCTGCAGAAAGGAAACAGTGACTCTGCTTCTCCAACTGCGGCAGAGAGAGAAGACATTGTTGTTTTCTCCATAAAAAGGATCTTAATGTTGAATAAGTTGACTCAACTCAGTAAGTGAAGTCACCTATCTGTGTTTGCTGATCAGAAGGGTTGGGGGGATCCAAAAGTGGCTATGGTTGAGAAGTCAGTGAGCACAGTAAAGTCAAAAACTCAACGATTTCTTTATTTAAATGACCACTAACAGGGATAACTTAGAGAGGGAAGGGACAGAGAYTTAAAGTACCCATCTTCGCATTAGCTTTTGCTTTTATTAAAAAAGTTACTTTAAAAATTAACATTTAAATGTCAAGGCTCTCTGCATCATTGCACCATTCTGGATGGCATCAAACTACAGATTTAATATACTTTAAACAAAAGTAGCTTAAAGAAAKAAAACCACAAAGAAAAAAACCATACTGTCCCTTTTTTATTATTAATAGAGAAGACCGAGGTTTTTTTTTTTAAAGGCACTAGAAAGGAAGCTAAACAGATGGCTTTAAATGCTAACTTTAATCATGACACCAGAATTATCCAAATATCACCATATATTTCTCAAGGACTCTGTTAATAACAGCTGGAGCTCATGGTGTAATAGATGCTGTGCACACGCCTACCAACAGGTTGAAAACTCATCCATTCAGGAAGAAATTTACAGGAAAAAGCACATCAACGTGAGTGAAAAAAGGTTTTATTTAAAGTATTTTAGAGTAATTGCTAAAAACAAATCTCAGCCCCCTCAGTTCTATGTTTGCATTCATTGTCCTCAAACAACTTGCACCCTATTTTGCATGTTGAGCAGTTTAATGGGTGTGCTGAACAGATTTTCCACGAACTGGCATGCAGCACAGAAGAAATGTCCAAGTGCACTGAAGATGCTGTTACATGGATTAAAGTTCTGAAAAGACATCCGGCTATGCTAGTAATAGGTAGGACAAAAAAGGAATATGTAGTTTCAGCGTTTGGAATAATGACTGATATTGTCTCATACAACAGATATTTCTTAAGTGAGAATGATGATCAATCGACATCCAGAAGAGGTGTCTGCATCAGTGCTTCTATACAAAACAAAATGGCACCACCTTTTTAATAGTATAGTCAAAAGACCATTAACCATAGGTATAAAGATGACAAGACAGGGAGAGCTTGTCTACATGGGACAGTCATATGGCAGGCATGTAACAATGCAACTTCTCACATGCATATACCTTATGTTAAAATGAGAATTTGGCATGGTCTGATATTTTCCAGCAGTCACACCATTACAGTAGTGTAGGAGGTCCTCAGTTACACTCATAAGAGATAAAATGTGTATTCATTACTACATCTTCAAATTTCTCTGTGGGTTTTATATCAAATATGATATTATTTATGCATTTTTTTTTGACTGAGCAATAGTTTGTATTTTCTCATTTTCAATTCAGCTGAAACTTTTAATGCGCAATCAAAATTTATATGATTGGAAGGAGAAGAAGCAATTACTTCCGGGAAAATGAAAAAGCAAAAAGTAAATCTTGCCCTCTCTCAGCCTGATGGAAGAAGGGGTGACAGGAGGACACAAGAGGTTCTGCTCCATCTCCACATTCTCTGGACTCTACGAATTCATGAGGTCTCACTGCACTTTAGGCAGTGGCTGAACCAGAATAATGAGCTGAGGAAACCAGAAAGTTGCAGTGCTGTTGAATTTAATCCTATAAGGCACCCCTTCTGGTTAACACCAAGTGGCCTTACTCCTGGCAGCGGCACCCAGGCTGCAGCACACCCAGGAGGCCAAGTGCCGCCACCTCCTCCCTGCAGATGAACAGCAGGAGGATGGTAGGGAGAAGGAGGCCAGGAGCTATCTTCAGTCTCCTGCTATTATCTTCAGTCTCCTGCTATTTTCAAGGACAACAACCTCCCAGCAAATCCAGCCAGCCCAAGCCAGATAAGGGAGGTGCTCGGGACAGCCTGTCCTGCTGCCTGCCACTGTGCCCACCTGTCCATTCCCTTCTGGGCTGGGAAGGAAAGCTTCCTGGCACGCTYGGTCCTACCCCTGCCACGGCAGCGGGCACGGAGCTGCTGAGCTCCCCTCCTCTCCTGTGCCCTGGCACTTCTTCCTGCAGCCACAGTGCTTTGGACCTGCTCCCGCCACCCGTGCCTGGACAGCTCAGCTCCCACAAGCAGCTTTCACCAAAACCACTCTGTAAAACCTAACATTATGATTCTTCATATGCATAAAATTGCTCAAATGCATCAGTCCACGGGACAAGAGTCATATGCTGTAGTTTTGGATTGCCAAAAAAAAAAAAGTTTTGGCAGCATTTGTAAAACAAAACATTTCTATAACAAAAAATCCTTCTCAGTCTCAGGCAAGCAGAACTGCTACATGGAGCACCTGCTGTGGTCCAGGTGGAAAAAACAGCATCACCTTTTTAACACATACTACACTAACAGAGTGAACATACAGATAAATCTTCTACTTAGGGAGATTTGACTTTTAAAGATTGTCTGATTCAAACATGTGATTAACACTTTGAAGCCATTTATTTATAGAAGCATTACTAAAACCAAAAATTCATGACAGAAATGCACAGTTATGCCAAAACCATAATATATGTAATTTAAACTAAGCTTACCTGTGATTGGCTAGCTGTTAAGCTTACACCTACTCAAACAAAAACAGCCAGTCCAGAAAAATAGTAGCAAAAGCCTGAAGTTATTATCAGTATATTACATGTTATACAAGACAAATTCTCTGTGCCAGAGACTGCTGTCTCACATGAAAATACTCAGTGTATTAAGACACCCAGAGAGCTGATATATGGCTCATTTACATTACAAAGGTTTTCCAGCATAAGAACAATTATCTCCCTCCTCCCCATATTCCTAACCACTTCCGCTGCTCTCCCTGGGATTTTCTCTCACACAAATCAACAGGAGGAATCCCACAGACCCCAATGGAATAGCATGAGAGACTTAGAGCATAGCTAACATACATGCTCAAATTTCAGATGATCCTAGGAAACACTCCTTGCCCAGACTACACAGGACAGAAAAAAAAAACACCACACATCTACACTTACAACTTACCTCCCCATAATCAGATTGGCAGGAGCAGGGTGGGGTGGGAGAAATCCCTTCCAAACACAGTCTGGAAGCTGGATTAAGGCTGAGGGCATGAGAGTTTACCATGGGGAACCTAAGGCCACCAGAAATATCCAATGCAGCCTCTTACCCTGTTCAAAGCCCCAGAGCAGAGGGAAAATGCTTCATTTCCCTGGGGAGGCAGGAGTGGGGAGCCCAATGCCCACAGTCACACAGCAAAAACTGCAGAACATGCAGCTAATAGTTGAGATACAGTGCAAACAGACAGGTACCCGGTGTACCCATAGAGGATCCACAGTATTTCTTCTCTTACCGACAGAATTCCCTTACTTAGCTATATAATGCTTTCCAATCTTTCAGACAGAGGTGGGAAAAAACTGCCCCTCTGCAAAAGCATGTTCCTGCAGGTATCATTAATTTCCCTTTAAACATGCAGCACCACTACCAGAAACAGACCATCCCACCAGTCAAACTAACAATACAATGAAGCATGGCACATGCCAAAAGCATACAGGTAAAAGCCTTGAATGAGGGCAGATACAAAGGTAGGCAATTTCATTTGTGAGCCAGAAACATCAGCACCTTCCCTAAGGGTGCGCATCTAGCTTCCTATCAACCCGTGTTTTCTTCAACCCAGCACATTCTAACATAGCTTATAATGCTGACTGTTCTCCTTCTCAAAATACTGTACACCCCACTCCCTACTACCATGTGGTACAAAGCATAGGAGAGCTGGCCAGGACTGCTGCCAAAAGGAGGTAAGATAGCTGGGATTTCTCAGAGCAYGAGCAGGAGATGATTACAGCATCACTAAAAAGTCAGTATCATTAGGCATCTCCTTAGGTGGCTGCTTCTGGGAGACACTTTCATGCTGGAGCAGCTCAGTGATGCCAGCTCTGTCATCCATAAGAGACAAGGCAAAGCCAGAARGCTGAGTGGGACCACCTCTCCCAGTAGCATCTTATGCAACGTCACTTTAAAATCGACCATGCAACCACACATCTGCCAAGTATTAATGCTAAATTTCCACTCGCATTTAAGCTGGACTTCATTTTAAAACAGTTCACTGGGGTTAAGCAGAATTTTATGCAGTAGATACATAAAGAACCTAAGAGCAAAAGAGAAGACACGCCTGGGAGGCTGAAGAGACAAGACCATATCTGCAATTYAAAAAGGTAATTATATCAGATACAGTAAGAAGTCTGTATCTCACCTATACAGAAAGGCACCTTGCAAAGCCACCAAATTTTATAATTTTTAAGACATGTCTTTAAACCCCTCCAAGAGTGTAAAGGTAAATGGCATGGCCCACCAGGCACCCAGTGTGCCCGGCATTCCCAGCTGTAGGCCGCAGGGAAGGGAAGCAGAGGAAGCCAAATTACATCGCAATGATGTTAATAGCAACTCTAATCAAAACTGCACAGATGTTAACATCAAAAGGCCTATCGTGTAACTATTTATGTTCCATAAAGGAGGCTAAATAAGTTTCCTTTTAAGGGCTGATAAGAGACATCCAAAGGTCCCTTTGGGAAAAGCAAATTTAAGGTCATTGCATGCTTCTGTCTAACAATCCAGCCTTATAAGAATCTTGCAAGGTGAAAAATTGTGAAATTACTGATGTGACATAGACAGCATGTTTGAAGATTAAATAAACTCTTTTCCCTCTATAGTCTGTGATACAGACCTCAAGGAAATCAAGAGCATCAAAAAACCTCCTCCTTTCTTCTCTGTCCTAAAAAAAGCCTCTTTATACAGAGGCCACACTGTTACCCAAGTGTCACTTCACGTGCAGGGGGAAGTGAATGGGTGAGGAGATTAACCATACTTCCTGTCTAATACAAGCTTTGTATCTCCATAAACAGCATTTCTGGTACTGGAAAGTTTTGAAGAACCCTGAGGAAAGCTTCAGGGCCCCATTAAATACTTTCACTAACTGTTACCAATGACAAAATTCTTCTTCAATCCTAAATGACTTCACTACTCTTGAGGATGAAAGCACTGGAAAGAACTGAGACTGCAGAAACCACTATCTTATGTTTTCCAGAGGAAGCACTCATGTTGAGGAATAATTCTGTGATTTAAAGACTAAACAGAAAATGGTGATTCATGCTCTTCTGCTGAATCCCATCCTGCASCACAGAATTACGAGACTGCTAATACAGAAACCTCAGAATCCAGAAAGCAACAGCAATGTGAGATGAGGAAACGGTTCCCAAGATAAACAGCTCCTCAGCTTTTCCCATGCATTGCAACTTTCTTCAGAAAAAGCAGGTTCAATTTCCCTCCCAACTCTCATTCTCCAGGTTTACCCCTTTGCTAAAAAGAAAACTTTTTTATATACATATATATATATATACACACACACACAACAAAAAGTTTGTGAGCAATGAATAGCAAGTGTCCCTCAAGCATCTGAAGGACCTGACCAAACTCCCAAAGCTCTACTCAAAAGGTCCTAGTGCTGCTGTGAAATTCTAGACATTTTTCAATGTCTTACTCTATTAAAGTTGCAAAGGACAGCTAAAATACTGACCTACAGTGCAGCAGGCAGAAAGTCTGCTCAAAACATTGAAACCCCTCAAGTTTAAGTAACTGGAAGGTAAATCACAATACTATATATTTCAGAAAATATTTTAGGGCTTTTCTCAGCATCCACCACAGCAAATGAACTATCCTGTGCACACATCCCCCCTAAATAACAGAGCAAATAATAACCATTGCGCCCCACAAATCTGAAGCAGTGATATATTCAGCCTTTTCTTACACAATAGAATGCCTCAGGCATACATGTTATTGGCTGAAACAATGTGAGTAAAATGTAATACTGTTATTCAGTTTCGGTAACAGGATTATGAGGTAATGTTTATATATGTGGAAGCAGAACTAAGATATTTCCATTATACAGATGAACTGAAATGATGTATTATTTCCTAGAGCCATTTAAACATATTTAAGCATCTCCAGGATCTTGGCTTGACTATTCTTCACACCCAAGATAAACGTCCATGATGGTTTGTTTTAAAAACAATGTGTGGAAACTTTTCCTCCTAAAAGCAAAAAATAAATTATGGGTGCTACAGGAAACCAGAATAAACATCAACGCTTTGGCTCAGCAGAGCAAGAACAACTGCAAGGAGGCAACTGCTGGCACTAAAGGGAGTCTCTGCCTACTGGGATGGCCTTTGGAGCGTGCCCGATATGTAATTTTCTCAAAAGAATGAYGGTAGTGAGACCAATGTAAATCTAATAAACACAAAAGCACCTGAATCCCAGTGAGAATATTTTCCCTAATACAAGTGCTTCATCTTTGACTTCAGAAATCTGGCTGTCAGTGGTGACCAAAAGAGACTAAAAACTAAAATTCATAATTCCCCTGGAACCTATTAAGAAATCATTCAATATAAGTATCATTTTTACAGTTCATCTCCACACAGATTCTTCAGATCAAAGTCACCACAAGCTGAAAACCTAACAATTAATAAAATTAATTTAAGTATTTTGGTTGACTTGTTGAAAAGCAGCATTTTTTCAAATAAAGCATACTTGTTTTCCCTGCTAAGACAGTAACAGACAGCTACTTGACATAGACTGTAYAAAACATCGAAAATAAATGCTAAGACACAGAAAATTTGAAACTGAAAGAGCCCCTTTTGTCATTCTTTCAAAAAACTACTCAAACTCTTCCCTTACTATTTCTCATCTCCTTGAACTGCTTGTCCAAATATATCCAGTATCCCACAACAGCACATGCAAACCAATTCCAGTTTCAAGCTGTACGTTCAGCCTTCCAGACTACCAATTTATATCCAAGGCAATTCTTTCCATGTGACACACAGCACTCATTTTGGCAGTTTCTTTCTAAATTAAGTTAAAATTTTAATGGCTACTCATTTTGTGAGGTGAAATAGCCTCAAACTCAAGCCTACACAATAGACACAGGAAAATAGAGATAACAATCACAATAAAAAGCACCGAATGTCACAGCAGAGTCAGGGACCCAATACACATAGATGTGCCACTGTACATCTATATTACACTGTGCCATCTATTTTTGGACTTGCTGAATACCAGCACAGATGTAGGTCCATTTGGGAGCCTGTGACACAGAAGTCAACAGAAAAGCCTAAAAACAAGTTTTGGAAAATTAGGCAAGAAAACTTAACTACACAGAATAGTCTTTAAGTAGGAGTAACAGTTAAATAAGGACCTATTGCATAAGAGAAATTTATGCTCACATGTTACTCTTATACTTTCACTTCTTGCCTGTTAAACTCCCACGAACTGTAACATCTTATCTACACAAGGAATCTAAATTGCTCTTTAAAAAGTTCTGTAGACATTTCTATTTTGTTTGAAAAAAAAATCACTTTTTTCATTTCCTGCAAACCAAGGCAAAAAATAAGCTCTTTACCACAAAACACAGTGGCTAAAGTTGCATTTGATAAGAAGCAAAAATGGATGGGGAGGGTTTTATTTCAGCTTCACTTGCCATAGGGAGGGGAAAAAACCTGGGAAAACTGAGGCACTCAGACCTCAGTGGGTCTCTTCTACAGAGCAATTTCAAATATTTCAAAGGATAAATGTGTAAACAACACTAAATTTGGGGGACAGAGAGGCAGACAATTTCGTGTTCATCTTGCTCTTGCAATTCAGGAGCTGGTTTGTCAGCACATAGTATTTTGGGGTTCTTAAGCTAACCTTTCCAACAATTGCAAGCATAACCACCAGATACTGAGCACCACCCCTACCAAAAGCTGCCCAGGAGGCACCAAGATTGCACTACCCTGTAGTGTAAGGCCAAAAGCCGCCTTCTGATGGGAAGCCAGACACTTGGGGATGCTGGCARGGCAGCAAGGGCACTGTTTGTCCTGCTGCTCATGTTCATGTCCCCTTGCTCTGCCAACAGAGAATCTGGGTTTCTGTTAGCAGGAGCTTAAGAGAAAAAGCACCACCATCTCCCATTTTTGAGTTACTGCTTTTGTCCTTTTTAATATAACAATAACCTTTCCCCTCACATTAAAGAGTGACATTTTCTATTAAAATTTGTGTATTTTCATTTACAGGTATTAGTGGACTACATTAAATATTTTATTCCATCAGCATTGAATATACACATTTTCCCCTTTATAATCAGGATATAAGCAAGAGGGATCCTTCTTCTCAGACATGCGTTAAGTCCTTTTCCCCACCCTCCTGACAAGAAGCACAGATTTTCGTCCTGCTGGCAAAAAGTCTAATCCATTTCCTGTTCTCTTTCTTGGCAAACAGTCCTCTCCCATGAACATCTGATCACGCGCAAAAATAAAAAGATTAAGGTAAAGGTGAGGTGAAGAGTCTTTGCTTCATGAGAATGTTTACTGTACACTATTCTTATCTCAGATTCACAAAGCATAACAGTAATAAGACATAAAGGGAAAAAACCAGTAATGAAAGTACAGGGGCAGATGTGTTGGGGAACCAGCTAAGGTTGCTCTTAGCTTAATATATATGAGCCCAAGCTGGCAAGAAAAGCAGCATGTTTGACATAGCACACAAAACTGTATCAGAGCGAAAACTTACCAAACTTGGGTGCCTAAATTTCAGGACAGAGCAGGTTTCCACAGATTCTAAGACATAAAACAACCCAAATTGATAGCAACATCAAAGCATGCACCTGAGTAAATTATCTCTGTGTCCCAATATCAGGCATCTAATCTGGTTACTTCTGTGTCAAGTCAAAATTTGGCTTTTGACATCAAGTCAAAATTTTAAAAAATTAAAAAAAAAAAAAAAAAACACCAAAACAACCAGTTAGGGAAATTGTTGAAACTGCCTTTGTACTAAAGGCAATATAAGTTGCCTATCATTTTCAGGTATTCGTATGACATTTATCTGGGTCATTGTGGAAAGCTTTTAAACCGTTCATCTGCAAAATCCTGTGACACCTGTGTATTAGAGGAAGCATGCTAGACTTAAGATGCTAAATGTAAATTCAGTTCTGCTTCTGTCCATGACTGCACACACAGACAATGTGCATGAAGGAAAGTTGGCCATGACACCTACTGATAGACTTTAGCTTCTATTAACACAGGATCTGAGGGCCTGCAAGGAGATTCTCGTAGAAATCATCAGTGGGTTTGCTTGGAGTGGGGACTCCACTTAAGGCCTGCAACCCATATAAAGAAAAATTCAAAAGCTGGGAGGGAAAGAGACAGGTGACCTCCCCAAGTTACACAGCAGTCAAGTGACAGAACTAGGAATTGACTTCGGATCTTTTTGACCCTTTCTCAAAGTCCTRTGCCCATAGAAGACACGCTGCCCCTGTGAATTTTAAAAAGAGAACGGTCACAAGATGACAGAGGAAAGATGCACAACAGATTAAATACAATGTTAAGGACTCTCCTGAAAGCCTCTTGCAGCTTTCCACTTGTTTGCAGATAGCACTTAGAAAGAACTCAAAACATTCTCAATACTAAAGCATCTTACTCAGAAATCTGTCTCAAAGCCTGAGTCTTCCTTAACACAAAATTACTTGTTCTTTAGTACAATCTCTTTAGCCACTTCTCCTTTATCGTTCTTGATGCCTCCTCTGCTATAAGTGCCATTATCCATTTCCCCTTCTCAGAATCCCAAACTGCAGTATTCTGCCAACATCAACATAACCGCATTTCTCCAAAGGGAAAGCAAGTCACCAGGCATTAACACACGACCAAAACTTCCTCAAGTCTTTCGCCACCACTACACAGAACCTGAATTACAATAAAGAAGCAGCAATCTTTCCCCACACTACTACTTCTAAGTGGTGTGACAGGCATGTCACCAGATGACTGTAATGCGCTAAGGCTACAGTTATTTAGCACTGAGYGTAGAGAGGATAAAATTCTCCTCTTCAACAGTACACAAAATATTCTTGAGGCAGAGATGTTTTTTATACCTATTTCCTATCCCCCGCCAAGAGTGAGCTTTGGTTCTTGCACATCAGAGCTCAGAGATGATTAGAGACTTGCTAAATTGTCAAAGACAAGTTATTAGGAAGCAACATCACTTATTTCTTAAAAATCACCAATCATGAATTCCAAATGACAAAAATTATTTACTTAAAAAACATTGCTTTTATTTACTAAGTCAATATGGTCTAGCCAGCTTAACCTTTCTTAGCTAGTCTTATCCTATGAGATAATACTATTTAGTCTGTGCTTTATATGAAATCAGAGAAACTTTAGGTTTAGACCCATTTATGTTTCAGATATGCTTGTTTTCATAGACACCCTCCAAGAACTAGATGCTGGAAGCTCAAACACAGTGCAATTTGTAATTGAGTACCCAAGAACAGTTTAGTATTACAAACTACAATTATAATTAAAGCTTCTTCCACTACCCAAAAGAAAAAAATCACCACTCCAACATCAGGGACACAGCAAGGAAAGCACTTTCTGGATACACACTGCAGCACAGGTTTCATTTTTACACATACTTGTGAAAAAGGCAGAATAAGGAGTTCTGTATTTTAATAACACGAAAATAAACCCTGTGAGCTTACCGAGCAAAATAGCCTTGTCGCCGTTCCTTCTTCTCTTCCTTGGTCTCCATTATTTAGAGTCAAATGGGCAAGGTGAGCAGCCAAGTGTGATGCTCTTTTTCCCATCAGTACCTCATATCCAGGCAGAGTCTCCTGTATATAACAGTTAAAACCAGAAAGTTAATAAATTAACATGCCAACAACACCCACAAAACCCAACAGGTTGTGGAAATACAACTGACCCAGTGACAAAGCACAGTAAAACTTTAACCAATGTTTGCTATGCCATATCCATTTAGTATACAACGAAACAAAAACCAATAAATGCACTCACGTCAGTTTCTCCAGCAGTGGAAGAGAGATACTGCAAAGCAGGTAACCCAAAGAGCAGTACCAAGTTTTAAAACAGTGGGAAGATTAAACGACTTTGCAAGTTTATACCAAAACATCTTCCAGGTCTCATGTGTTTCTCAGACAGGAAGATCAAGAGAAGCTTTGGAAATATACAGTACAAACACTACAGTACTTAAAAACCAGTAAGACACACAACGTGCACTTTAAATTTAAATTTTAAATTATTAAAAATACTGTAAAATTGTGAGAGATCAGAAAGTTTTAAAACAACGTAAAGGAAAAAAGAGTGATCTACATTCTTTACACAGGTTTGACTGTTGTAACCAATACACAAGTTCAACCAAATACACAGGGAGAAACAAGACAGACCTCTGGCTCTCCAGATGAAGTGTAATCACCTAGAGACAGGCAGGACTAAGGAAGGTTATCTAAGTTATCTGAGAAGTTTCAAAAAAACCGAGAGCAGTAACACTGGCTTTTGACATGAAAATCACCACCTCCTGGCAGAATGCCGTACTAAGGCACTTGGAAACCAGGAGTTGAGACTTTCCAAACCGCTTTATAATTACCGTAAATAACAAYATGTCACATCAGTTGCTGTCCAAGATCCCTGCCAAGATGTTTTATCCTCTTCCCCTCTTCAACACACATTCAGCCTAGCCTGATGGCTTGTGTACATGCACAAAATAAGTTAACTGTAGAGATTTTTATGAGCATTTCAGATGAAGCTCAAACCAGAAGTTACTACTAAACATTTTAGCCTAATGGGCTGTATAACAAATAAATGGAAGCCACATAAATTATGATTCATGGCAAAAGAAGAAAAATTCCTCTGGGACCTAATCAGTTCCCATTATTCTCCCCTRCATTAGAAGATCAGGAGCTACCAACTGCCAGATGTCAACAAAATAGATGATGTAGCAAAGACAGACTAATCTACTTGAAAAGCCCAAGAAGATTTCATGCTAGATTCTATCAGAAATACTTGCCACAATTTGCTCTCTTTATTGATGGACAATTAGTCCACAGCACATGAAGCCCATTGTTTCAAAATGCACTTTGCCTTACTCATTAGTTTTGAGTACATCCAATGCATCAAAAAGAATCATGTCTCTCTGATTTTTACACATCAGGTAGTCCCACAGTAATGGGCACTCTTTAAATGGCAATTGTCTGACATCTTCGGTTTTATGAAGAGAACACTATTTTATCTCTGCAAGATAACACAGTCATGCAGTCATCAGCTGGACACAGAAACCTACATGACAGTAGTGTAACAACAGCATCAAAACAAATTGGCCTGCTCAGATGTCCAGTCTGTATGAAGATACCACATACTTCCCGAGAATTCTGATGCATCTTGATCTTCCCTCTTGGGGCAGGTTCTTAGATCCTCAGAAGTTCAAAACTGGTGGTTTCATTAGCACTGCCTTTAGTTACAGGAAGTCTTTCAAAGTGTACAATTCCAACTTCTACAGCAAATTACAAAAAGAGTTCAAAGAAAGAGGAGCCCCACTCTTCCCCCTTTACCTGCTTTGCCTTCACTACATTTTGATGTGGCACAAGGGCAGTGACAGGCCAGAGCCGAGTCTCATGTTGACACAAGAACTGTCAAATAATGGCAAAGCTTCAAGATAGTATTAAACCCATGAGCACAAGGACASCAGGACCCATGGGAATAAGAAGAGGGAAGAGCCCCTCACCTCACTGAAACACAGGCAGCTGGGATGAACCARGGGAAGGGAGATCTGCCCTCAATGCCTCATCTGTGCAAGAGTCAGTAGTATGCTCTTTCCATTCATTCTCTTCCTCTCCATGATGTACCATCCCCACCCAGGGAAGTAACAGCCCTGCTCCTGTTGGCAGATGAAGAGAGCACTACTGCCCAGAGAGCCAGGAGGAGAACCTCCCCCCTGCCCACATCTGTCTGGCCCAGTGCCAGAGCAGTTCCCCCCTCTGCTTCAAAAAAGGGCATAAAAAAGCAGAGAGGAGGTAGGGCTTCAGCCTGGACCTAACCACAGATGCTGCAGGAGGTGCCAGGACCAAACCAGTGAGGCTCCCCAAGTGTGAGGTTTGCTGTTTGCTTTCATCAGTGCTAAACAGAGCTGGCAATGGCAACATGGGTATGGAGCCTGTTCTTCTCATATCAAATAAATGCAACTCCAAGTCCTTTCACACAGTGAGAAGGAATAAATCAAGAACTTTAAAAAATTAAATACTTATATTCATAACAGATGGGCACTCAGAAAATTGGAATGTTATCCACAGACAAGACATACCAAAAGGCATTCAGGCGACTTTTTTTTCTTTGACTAATAAAAATATACAGTCATATAATATCCAGCCACCAAATACAGTAAATTTTCAAAATAAAATAATTTAACATCAGGTGCCACTCTGCTGATTTAAAACTTACTTAGTTTACCTTCTTAGAAGAAATGAAGGTGTTGTTCTAGGAAGGCATATTAAAGTCTGAAAATTATACTTTGAAAATATAGTACTAGAAAAAGCAAATTGATTAGAAATGCTGACTTCATAAGTTCTGAGTTTACCTGTGTTGCTGGGAATTTTCAACTAGTTGTCTTTAAGGAAAAAAAAAAGAAAAAGCCTGAAAGCTAGGAGGATCATAGCACAACATGCAGTAATTGCTACAGAAAAGTAATATTTAGTATTTCTGAAAGGTCCTTTTCAATTTTTAGTCCTTTAAGCAATAACAGTACAAATACCATTTACTTTATAGGTTGTCACTGACATTTTAAAGTTAACATCAAAAAAGGCACACCTACTCCCCACTTCCCCCCTACCTGTCATTTGATATCTCCCAAGAAAAAAATCCTAGGTATTCTTTATTAACTGCTTAAAATATTATTAAGGCTATATGATTAAAATGAACCTTGGTTCCCTGGCAGCTCCTTTCTCGTACAAACGAAGACTGAATCAGCAGACTATTAAAAACTTACGTATTTGGGGGATATTCATATGCTGGGAAACAAAAAACTTACTCATATATCATCAGTTCAGTCCAAACTCAAGTGATGACAAAGCTGATTTTATATAAATTTCAGGCTCAGTTTAACCCTTTCTACACACTGAAACAGAAGCAGACAGTGAAAAGCATATATTACATGTCTACATCAATGCTAATTCTTTAATTAGGCATTTTCAAGACAAAATATACTGCTGATGACCAAACAATGCATTTGAGTAAGGATCCTGTTAAAAATCTGCCACTCTGCAAATTTAGCCAGTGTCAACACCTGATAATTATATAAAGAAAATAACAAAATATATAAAAATGTACTGTACTGTTCTTTCTGATGTTAGTCCTACTGCTCTGGATATTTTAATTTATATTTGTTTATTTCTGGATAATTGCTCTGTCTATTTAGTCTTGCTGCCAGGGAGTTTTGGGGATGCTACTGAACATTTGTAATTAAGATGTGAATGCTCCAGCAAGGCCACAAGAAAAAAGCTATAATCACARGAACACACTGAACTCCTGACCATGGATACCCACACCACTTCAACTGCCACCACCTTCCCAAGACCTTCAGAACCTGCTCCCAGGTCCTGCAGCTCTCCCTGCCACCTGGCACTACAGGACAGCAGCCTCCTGCACTGGTACATTCAAAGCAGCAGCAGCAGATGCTCTAAGTGCAAGGTAAACAAAGGGAAGGGGAGCACCAAAAATAAGTTAGTATGTGACAAGAGCACCCTTTAAAGACTTTGATAATTTTATCAATTTTTCAAAATTATTTTTTCTCCCTTTTCCTTCCCTCTTCATGCATGAAGAATAATGTACGTTGCTACTTGCAGTTTAAGTAGTTCACATTTTCATGAAACAAGAAAAAGCACTGCTTGCTGTGCTCAGGGCTAAGCACCCAGAAATCCTGTTGGCTGGCTCTAAAGCATCTATGAGCAATCCTTCAGTTGCGGGCATTGCTTTCCAAAACTCTGCACATGAACAACAGTACATACAACAGCACTAGCAATGCAGAAGCCAATGAAGTATTTGATTATTTTTAGAACAGTCAGTGGACCTGACAGCTTGTCTCTGGCCATCTGTGCCCACTGCAAGTCCTGCAAAGGCGTACAGAGATAAAGCAGCATTCAAGATCAYGCAATTCTCTAGACATATTTTTCATGATCCTGTAGAGTCAATATTTCTCAACCTTTCATGAGGTAGGAAAATTATGTAATTCCCTGCTTTGCAAATGGAGAGCTGAACTACATGAAGTACCTCCACATGCTCAAATATGAGCAACGTGTGTAAGTATCCTCCCAGTAGCTTTAATCCACCAGCCTCAATAACCAGCAGCAATGAGAACAAGGGAGGAGACTACTTTGACAAGGAGATACTTATTATTTTCTGTGAAATTTAAACTGACCAACTTTGGAAACCAATAGCACAGTCTCAAGTTTATCTGGCTSTCCGGGCATATACATAGAAATTATAGCTCAGATCCACAAAAGAAAATAAAAAAATAAAAGGCCGAACTCCTCTGAGGATCCAGGCTCACCCGGCTCCTTCAGCAAGTACATTAAATAGCAATTAATAATTGCCTTTAAGAAAACCAAGTCAAGGGTAGTGTATTCCATACCTTAGCAGGAGCCCCATAATGCAAGAGACAGTGGCAACAATCACACTGTGAACAACAAGCAGGRAAGGTGAGAGGTCTAAGCACAAATTTTCCATGGTTAGGAAGACAGCAAATTAAGGCACAAGACTCCCAGTGAGACAGTCAAGCAGACATGGACACACCAACGACGTAACAGGGAGATCCCACTGTGCTGAGGGAACAGGATGCTGCCCAGACACACCACATAGCTCTCATCTGCTCTCTGGTACAGCATTCCACACAACAGTAATTTTTTATTTTTGCTTCTCTATTATACCTCTGCCCCTGAGACTACAGAGAAACACTACACACATCTATCTGCTCACACCACTGCACACTTCTTATCACCTGCTGTAATACCAGCATTCAAAATCAGTCATATTCAGACATGAAGCATTACGAATGATTTGGCATAGATCTGCAACTCTGCAGCACAGTGTCTTATGAATAACAAGTCTTCTGGGTACATGTGCCAATTCCGACCCCTAAAAGATGCAGCATGAGAGATGACAAGGCTTACACCAACAAATCAGTATTAAGATCAAAAAAAGAAAAGATAAGTTTGTAGCACTTTAAGAACAATATTAAAAATATCTATCAAGTTGAAAGAGTAAGAAATTGTAGAACAAATCACAGAYAGGAAGGGAAGGATTTTCAGTGTATTACATCTGAAATTGAGCCCTTAGGGGTTGCCACTTGTGCCTCTGATGAGCCCAAAGCAGTTATGAGAGCACTGTGCAGGTGCAAACAGATAAAAACACACACCAACAAGGTTGCAGCATAGGGTCACACACAACACCTTTAAGCACAAGGCAACAGAAACAGTTTAGCATGGAAGAGGAGACATTTTAATTWGCTACTGGCCATATAAATGCCTATTATTAAGCTTCACAAGTCAAAGCACAAATATTAACTCTTGCATTCATTTCCACAGACTCTCCATTTTTAAAACTAAGAAGGTGAATGCACACTTGCACTTTATGAGAAATGCTGAACTTTGCAGCATTACATTAATGCCTCACTGACTGGACTAACCAGGCGGGGTTCTACTGCTTTTAGGTTCTGCTAGTATATTGTGTTTGGTGTAACAGTAAAGATAAAAGTTTCTTTATAAACATTACAGCATCYCAAGATGAAACATAACAGAAATTCACAGCCAGCAAAGAGGAGAGTAAGCTACAACTTTTTTAGTGCTTTCTTTAGGCAGAATGACCTAGAAAGAAGTGAGATTGGAAGCTTTCACAAAAACACCTAGCACAAGGAAATAAAACACAGCACAGACTTAATACATTCAGCAGAATAGACAAAAAAATTGTTTATTATAAAACTATCTTAAATACGGAATTATTTTAAAACAATTATATAGTTACATTATAGAAGTAACATTACATGGTGACTAAAACATTAATGAGCTCTATAAAGAAGTTCCAGTCCATTACACGTAACTGAAGGGTGCTAAACTAACCCTGGAGAGCTACTCCACGTGAAGTTGACTCAACCCTTGCTTAGGTGAATACCCTCACTTATGCCTTTAACTTTTAAAGTATTGTGCCTGCCACATTTCTTGTAACAAGGGTGCAGTCTTAAAATCCACAAAGAATAAAAATATAAACTTAAGAGACTGAAAATAAATGTGTATGCAGTAGCAGTTTCTAGACTTCTTGTTCATATTAAACACAGAACACTATCGCCATTTCTATGTCTCCAAACAGAAAGAAAAAAAAAGAGATTCAATGTGGCTATTTGCATACTGTGGGCTCTCAAGGACAGTGAAGATAAGATCTGGAGATAAGACAGGCAAGGAAAACAAACACCCTTGATCCTGAGGAATAATGTACAACATTTAGGAGGTTATTATCCTCTCTACAGTGGTGTAGTAAGCTAATAGTCCAAGTATTTTCATTCCCTACTAATGAAGTAAGAACAGGCTAACCTTAGATCACCTTCAACTTCCCTACCGGATACGCRAGTCTCTCCACATGAAAAAAGTTCAAATAAAATAAATGAGAATCATTTCTGATTCAGAAGCAGAACAATAACAAACCTTGATTCAGGTCCAAATAACTCTCCAGACAAATTATTCCTGCCTCACTTGGGAAGAGGCTTTTACCTTCTAACTCAGGCTGTCATATTTCACACAGAATAAGGGGAAGCAAATGAGCTACTAGAAAATCCACATCACCAGTCAGGTTGTCAAGAGACAAAAACATCTAGATGTGATCTTTCCTCATTGGCAGCTGAACATCACCAGATGCATTTTCCATACAGAACAATGTATTTTACTGTTTAAGTCAGCTTCAGTTGCTAGAGAGAAACTGGTTACAAAACACAGCATAAACTATTAACAGGCAGAGCGCTACGCCATTTCAAACGTAAAAGTGCTGTGCTGCTGGAAATCAGGCCACTTGGGAAGATTTTCATTTTTAGGTCAACAAGAACATTGCTGCAGAAGTTTTAAAATAATTAATACCTTCATCTTCCTGTATCTCCTGTTTCAATCTACCCCAATTCAATTAAGCATCAAGTCCAAGGCCTCTGAACCCTGCAGCTTTTCACACTCACCTTGTAGAGGTATACACAGTACTACCCTCTACAACTACCTGAAAGGAGGTTGTGGCGAGGTGGCAGTTGGCCTCTTCTCCCACACAACCAGTGATAAGACAAAGGGAAAAAGCCTTAAATTGTGCCAGGGGAGGTTCAGGGTAGATGCTGAGAACCATTTCTTTGCTTGAATAGTGGTTAAGGATTGGACTGCACTCCCCAGGGAAGTGGTGGGGTCACCATCCCTAGAATGCTCAAAAAATGAGCACATGTGGCACTTTACGATATGGATTTGGTTGAAGATTTGATTTGATGATCTTGAAGGTCTTTTCCAACCTTAATGACTCCGTGATTCTATGAACAATAGAAGGATGAAGTTTACTGTATCCAGAGAGGGTAAGACAGATATCACTGCTCCCTTACCTCTGCCTCGAGCACATAGGCATATACACAAAGGACTTTTACGTGCTCCCCAGCATTCAATGAAAGCACCAAACAGCGATGAACATTCAACACATTGACTAGCATTTAGACAATCCCTTTAGCACTACCTTGCTGTTTTGTCAGTCGACACCATCATGTTCCTTGCTCGTTAACAACTGCTGGTTTCATGATCAGTTTAGTATTTCAAAGAAAGTCTGCATACAAGCAACCACATCACACTCAGACCCAATGGATTACAGGTTCTCTGCCCAATTTATAAGGGACATGATCAAGTCCTCCTTACATTCCTCTTTTCCCATACTCAGAATGCTGCTAAACGCCACTGGATCCACAGTGTCACATATCACAGGTCTAGCCACACACCAGAGTTTCTGTGAATTAGCTTACAGTGGCCACGAGTGGGATTTGCACTGGCGAAACAGCAGCATCGCAGCAGACATGCACAGCAAATGTCCTTTAGTGATCAAGGCAACCCTGACCAGCCAAAGCACCAAGCCAAAGAAATTGGACTTTCATCTCAGGCTGTTAAAAATCTGTCCATGCAACAAGCAGTGGTCAGTTTCAAGTGTTAATGCCCTTCACCTTCCTCCCTTTCATCCATTTCAGCTGCTTGATAACACATCTCCACCCAAAATCATCATACCAATGACTCGCAGCAGACTCAGCAGAAGTGGTTCTGTATCTGCATTTCAGTTTATATCCCATCATGCCAGCTCACACCCCCTTGCTGCAGGCTGAATGGCAAGCACACCCTCACTTCTGCCACAGCAGGCAGACCTGGAGCAGAAAGCTTGGGCAGAAAACCATCAGCATAACTCCTTGAGCAGCGACTTCGTTCCGTGGGCATCAGCAACCGCACACATGCAAAGGTGAGTGCCAGCATTCATGGGATGAGAAACAGACTATGAAATGCACGATCTTAGCTTCACAGCAAACTTGCTCTCTTCTCAGCTCTCTTCTCATCAACACAAGAAAAGCATTTATACCAAATGTAAACAAAGCTGACGTAGAGCAGAAGGGGAGTGGTGTTTGAAGAGTCTCTTAACCCACAAAGATGCGCCCTGATGCTTGACACAAATACCTGTATTGTCAATCACAGGTACCATAAATCACCTTCTGTTTACAATTAGTTTAGGTTCCAAAATGCTTAAGCATAAAGCTAGGTTTTATTAAATAATTCCATTGCACTCAGTGAGACTTGGTTAACATTTTCTCAATGCTTTACAGAATAAGACCAGCAATAAGAAACTCTTGATGAATAAACCCATCAATCTAAGAGGAAGCACTAGAACTGGTCAGTTTTTTAGGTCAAGGACATTTCCAGCAATATACATAAATCATGCTGTGAAAATTACTGGAAACTTTTCTTTAAAAAGTACCCATCATTCTCAGGTTCTTAGAAAACCTAAAATCAACAGCCCAGTGACACCAGACTAAGAAAGATTAATATTTCAATACTTCATTACTTAAAAAAAGCAACTAGACACAAGAGAAACTTGAAGGTAAAATTATAATTTTTAAGTTTCAGCTCAACATCTCTTTTTACAATTGACCCTGATTCATGCAAATGCCAAGTCATCCCTTCTTCTCTACCATCCACCTCCCAACTGAAAAGCAAAAGAGCAGAGGAGTGGGGAAGGAGTAGAAAGGAGTCTAGCAATAATGCAATGCAAATGTTTTCCTATCTGAAACACTGTTAACAGAACCAAAACGCCAGGTTTCCATAGCAACCTGAACTGTGTCACATGCTTAGACTGTATATGAAGTAACATATTAAACAGTTTAATTGTAACACAAAATCCTGTACATTTGTAATGTACAAAATGAACACTGGAAACCTTCACTCTTCACTTTTCAACCACTTAACCTGCAACATTTACTGCATTCCAATCTGTTGAGTGAGACCTTGTATTACACCAGCACACACAGCTTCAAAAGTGCTCCGATGTCGGCAATGTTAGGTGCATTAAAATTACAATGATCAACAATAAATCAAAYCCTCCACACACTGCATAGACTGAATCCTGTTTTTAAAAGCAGCAATGTTTCTAATTATTTCCTTCTTCCTTGCAAAATTCCTTTAGGCATTGTGTAACAGAAAATGATTTAGTTGTCTTGCCCTTCTGAAACATCCTGAAAACCTCTATTATCTTACCATTTTTCCTTCCTCCACCTCCACATTCCTGTAAACACTACACATAGTTTCCGGCCTTGTACTGAGAGTCACCTTGCATTATATACAGCACAAAACTCCCCTCCCAAACGGAATTCCCCTTGCTCTACCAGAGTCACATTTACCTACTAGTTAGAGAGTGTCTCTTTGAAGAGCTGCTTGCTTCCTTCCAAAAACTGCAAAGTTCTTTATACTTTTCTGTGTTCTAACCATTTGTGCACAGCTAGCTGTCTGTTCAAAATTATTCAGGTAAGTAAAGTCATTAACCTATTTCTATGTATGCAGAAAAGACAGAACAATGTTATGATTCATGCAAAACTGTTATGTGTCATCCTTTCTTCAGCATATCTAATCTGGCTTTTACTTGCTCAACTCAGCATGCCTTCAGTCAGTGAGATGGTTCAGGGCTTAGTTAAACAACAAAAAAGTTAAAAATACACCTGAATTAAGGTTGAGTACTCTTGCATAAAAAACAGAAGTGTAGAAATTTTCTGGTAAAACTGTAGCAGTGTATATTTTACTTTCAGATTACTCAAGTGTTTTAAACATTATTATAGAACTGAGGTTCTTCCGTTGAACAAAAGAGACTGATTTTGAAACTAAAATTCAAACATCTTACACTGACAGTATCAACAAAGTAACTCAGCATTTTGAAGCTAGATCTCTCTTTTTGCCAGGGGAAAAAAACACAGACCACAAAGTCAGAAAATCTGACACATAGCTTCAATTCCTCCAGTGTTGCATTTTCATGAAAGCCATCCATCTCAGGTACATCACAGATATCACAAGAGTCTCTGAGCTCTCTACTCCTGTACTAAGTGCATTCAGAGGGACTACTTGCTCACACAGATTATGCTTGTGATACCTAAGCACACATGTGCAAAATTGGGGCCCAAAGATGAAAGCTGCTAAATTTCCACTCACCACAAGTTACACCTGATACAGCTGGTAGCACTTCAAACAAAACTTTGTATTCTCTTGTTTACAGCTGTATCAGCATAATTGCTTGCCCTTTCTCAAGGCGAAGCCAGCCAAAGCAGTTAATGCACTAACAAGTTTTCGATTTGGTTTTGGTTTTTTTGCCATGTTAAAGCACCTATCTTTGAGGGGCTGTAGCCCTTCAATTTTCGGTGTTAAAATTTGCCTTCGAAGATCTGTCCAAATTGGGTAGAGACCTACACTTAAAAAACAATAAACAGAAAAAGCAGTTTGCAGCTACCCCATCAGGGTGCATTAGTGATTTGTAATTAAAAAGGACTGACACATTACCTATGAAAAGTGTATTACTCCAGAGCTAGATTCTTAGAATCAAGGATCATTTACGTTGAAAAAGACCTTTGAGGTCATCAAGTTTAACCATAAACCTACTAATGTCCTTGTCAATAATTATTACGGGACCTACGATTAAAATGTGTACATCCAATCCCAAACACATGGCTGGGCTGACCTAATGAACAGGTAATACCTGGCACTAGCTTCCACAGGTTAAAATTGCTTTTTTGAGATATCTGCATGCTTGGCTCAGTGAAGGAAAAAGAAGGGGAAAAAAAAAGTGAAAAGAAGAAAAAGAGATATGTTTCAAGGCTAGATAAAGTAAATTCCAATTCTTAACACAAGATGCTGTTGTCCTAGAGACTTTTAATGAGACAATCATCCATAGGTCCCATCGCAGAATTCACAAACAATAGCATATGGCACGAAGAAGAACTCAAAACTCAACAGTTGTAAAACACAGTGCTCAGTAAAACTTTTTATTTTAAATGCAACATAATGCTGACTGCAAACCAGTTAAGACTTGAAAACCGTACTCAGTACTGAATGTGAAGTCTTGATGCCAGTGACATTCATGGAACTCTGATTGTTTACAAAGTTTCTAGATCCTAAAAAAAAACCCAAACCCATGCAAACAAGAAAAACCTAACCAAAAAAACCCACAGCCAGACGAGAGGCTTTTGAAGGACTGTTACCGTTTACTAAGGGATGACAACTTTGCGCAAGAAATGCATGTTGTAACTTGGAAGTCTTTACATCCCAAACCCTACATTGGTCCACAACAAAAGGAACACGACAGTTACCAAGTACAAAGAAATACACGTCTCCTCAGAAGCACCTTAAAAATCAGGTTTGGTGCTGGAGGTGGCTCCTCAAGGTGTACCACCTTTCCTTTTGCAAACATCCCTGGCTTTCCACTGGCATTAGCACACACTCCCACAGCACTATTCATTCGTGGCTCATTCCTAACGGAGCAGCGTCCCTCTACTCTGCTGGGTCTGGGTTTACATTTCTTACCCTGGAGAAAAACAAAGAAGGGAATGCACCTTCCTTGCTCTTCTCATAAGCTTAACTCAAAGCATGTTCATAGATGAACAGAAGGGCTAGGAACCACACTCCTGGATGCAGTGTTTTCCCCCCAGTTTACCATCCACGGATGCCAGGAGAATCCTTCAACACAGAGCAGTGTATAAGGTCTAGTTGATTCCTGGGGTTCATGTTCCTTGCTCTTTCCAATCTCCCTGTAGAAGATTCATTATTTCTTGTACTTGCTGTACTGTTTTGGTTTCAAGATCAGTCTCCAGTCCCCTGCCCCTAAAACCTACGTGTGATCTGCCAGGCTCAGCCCGGGACTGGGAAGTACCAGAGCAGGGCTTAGAAAAGGACACAAATAGTTGACAAAACACTGAAACTTACTTCTCACACAACAGGGTCAGGTGCACAGTGTCAACAGAGCAAGAGAAAAGGAAACTGATCTTCATCTCCTTAATCTCTTTTCATGACAACCAATGTATTATTTGTACTAACAGAAATGATGCATTTCAAACAATCCAATTTTCAAAACAAACAACCCACTTAAAAATTTGTCCACTGAGTGATCAATTAGCAGCAGAGCTCCATTTTAAGGAATCCAGAACTCCTGATAGAAGCAAACAAGAAGTGTCCTAATGAGCAACCACATCAGCACAAGCCCAGCCAAGGAGATTTTCCTTTCAATCCTTCAAGTATGACTGTAGCAGGACACAAACGCAGATGTCACGGGAAGTTCTTGCCTAGCCTCTGCATACTGATGTGATGCTACCCTCTATTCACCCCTAACTACAAGGCATASCTAACCAACACTACTCAGCATCATACACCAGAAAAACCCAACACAAAAGAACAAAACCAAAACCCAAATTACCTGCAGATCAAATGAAATTTCTTCAGCTGATACCTAACCACAGGGACTGTAGAACAACTGACGGCACTGGCATAGAGCCACCTTTGTCATTCTTTTGTGGTTCTCAATTCATCTCCTAACTGCCCTGATGACGACCCAGGCTGCTTGTGACTTGAACCCATGTATCTGGGGGCCAAGGGGACTTTCATGTTCATCAGCTGTTAATCATTTGGGCCGGTTCTGCACAAATTACTGGCTCACAGCAGGCAAAGTCCATCTGTCGCCACATCCCTGGCCACATTTCAGCAGGCTGTTCCATAACAAAGTAAAAGTTTTATCTCCTTGGTTCTCCACTCATTGTCACCAAGATATCACCACTTACACCACACAGCTACTGGACAACACTTGCATTTCAGAAGTTTTTGAAGCTACGACAAACGGCACAGACTGGATTTTATGTCATGGACTATCAAAGCTCCTACCTTTAGCAGACTTCAGCAGCTTCATTACAAAAGGCTTGATCAGCAACCAGGACAGAAAAAAGGGAGCACAAAAAGTCAAACTTCACTTATAAGTGGAGAATTTCTTTTTAATATATATTCTAAATATCATGCAAATAATCTTAATGTGTAAAATTATTATACACTTCAACACATCCCTGGATTATCTAAACCTTTGCGAGAAAGCATGAAGGAAGAACTCAAGCCACTCTCTGGCCTACAAAGTTTTGCTGAGTTTGCTACAGCTACCAAAATCTGCATACAAATTAAACCCAGCTTTATCAAAAGTGCACAGGTCTTTGGCATCAGTACAGCTGCTCAAAAAGCATTATGGAAATGCTACTGCTTAAATTGATGAGAAAACAAAGCCCTTGCCACCAGACTGGGGCACTGCTTAACCATGAGACAGTTAACTACAGCAAAAGCTTACTGACAGCATGGAAGCAGTGCCGGGCCACTGGCGACACYGAGTTGTTCCACATAGAATCTCCTCCAAAGTAACAACCTAGGCAGACCCAAGGATTTTCCGCAATCGCAGCATCACCTGACGTGGCAGGAAGCCATCCACACCTCTTTCCCTCCAAATCAAGGTGGCAGTGATGCTTCATGAATATTCATACTTCTTTTCTATTCACTGCATCACCTTAGAGTATTTAAAAAGAAAACAAACCAGAAAATATGACAGATGGCATGTGGGGCAGAAAGCAGAAAAAACCAGACTGGAGTAGCAGCAGACAGAGACAGCACTGCAAAAAAAGCTTAAATTTACTTGAAAAAATGAGTCAGGGAATAAATTACCTTTTCTTAAGATAAGTCTGAGTTCCAGGGACCAATGGCTCTCACTGTGAACTTCTGTAAAACAAAGCTGTGATTTCCTCTATCTGGTGCCCTGGAACAGATCGTTGTCTGGGGAGTCTTAGATTTTGAGGAAATGGCCCTCAGATATCTACAGAAACACTATGGGAAGATCCCAAAATCAGTCACTAATGGATGAGACTAAAGTAAGAAAATTTCCTTTCTAGAAATTGGTAGCTACTAATAAAAAGCTTTTAAATCCTGCTAACTGAACACAAAATGAAACATAAACAATACTATTTTGACATTGTAACCAAAAGATAAACACACATCTTGCCTGTGTAAACAGGTATAATTTCCCTGCTAAGCTTGGATGTTTTCTGTTCTTGTAAATCAGTTTGGTATTACCCTTAAACACGATGGGTACTCTCAGAGCTTCAATTTCAAGAATGTAGGAAAAAAACCCCTGTAAAACATAGAGTAGCCACAAGAAAAGCAACAACGGGAAAAAAGACACCTCAGCGGGATCTACATGTAGCATATCTAAGAGGAGGCCTAATGGTTAATTACAGCTCACAGTACTACAGGGCACAGAATAACTGAGAGCAGGGAGCAGCTTCACCAAGCTCTGACAGGGTCATTGGACCACACAACACCAGGAATTTGAGGCATGCAACTGAAAGCACAGCTCACCTCATACGATAAATAACAACCAGAAAGGTTTACTGAGATTATGATGAGTAATCTATACATCTAAAAATCCAAGTCTAATCCAGAAGTCTTCCTAAGGGATGAACTGTGGTTCCATGTCAAGTCAGAAGTCTCAAGTAAGTATAGGCAAGTCAGTAGGATGCTGCATCGTACCAAGCTGAAATATTGGAACTCCTTCTCCCTTAGTCAGAGACTGGAAGTGGCAGAGGTGTGAGAGCAAAGCATTGCACCAGGTTCTGGGCACTTACTACAACCTTCTGCATTGCAACCCACTGGGAAGCACCATCAGATCCCCCAAAGTCTGCCTGCACCCTGCCCTTGCAGGCAAGGAGAGGAGAGACTACAGACACACAGCCACAGCCCCATGCACCCCAGCAGCCTGCTGCCCACCCCAAAACCCAACAGGCAGTTCCTAACATACACCTTCCAGCACCAGCAGAACCACTCAGCCACCTGACATTTTGACCAGGAACAAAGACATACCGCTTTCCACCTACAATCAGAAGGGTTTGCAAAGAAAAAGGGGAGGAAAAAAAAAGAATATTCCTACATATGTGTTTAATAGATCAATCTGAAACATTATGTTTGGGGGGGGAAATATAATTCCTCTAGCCTGCTGTGAATTTTGTCACTGCCTTGTTGTTTCATAAATCTGGCTAGGGAAAAATGACAAGGGAATAAGATTTTAAAAAGAAAAAAAAGGAGGAGAGGGAAAAAAGAACTGAAGACTTTTTTCTCCTACTCTGCTTTTCTTCCTAGTCAAAGGAGGTCACTTGAGTGAGTGCTCTTAATGCTGACCTCAGTCATCAAATGTAGCAAATATTTCCTCTTTTTGGGAAAGTGATCTCAACCCCCCGGGCAAACCCAGAGCAGCAGCACTGTGACTTGGGCATTTTCTTCCATGAGCGTGCAGATCCCTTGCAGCAGCGAGTGAGAAGCCATCAACTTTGTGGCAGGCAGCCATCCCCACTGTCAATAACTTCACCAGCGGGTGGATATCTCACTAAAACAAGAGCTGCACCCACAAAACCTTCGGCTTTTTTGGCTTATTGACCATGATGAGGAAGAAATGTATCAGTCTCCTGCTTCTTGGATGATGACACTAGATTCCCTCTGCTAGAAGAGCCGAGGACCACGACTGACTGCTTGCTGCTGCACTGGGCACCCACACAGACACAGAGGGCACAAGCCAGGTGCCAGACAGAGAGCTTCACCCTTTTTCTCAACATTGGTAATGTCCCAGCTTTCCTTCCATGCCTTCGGGATAACAAAGGGAAATTGAGTCCCTTTGTCCCTAATTTCCATAATTATTGTTTATGAGCATCTCCAGCTGCCTAGAGCAGCGATTTCTTGTGCCAGATCATGCTGCATAGGCTCAGACTAAGTTCCCTCCTTTGGAACACCCACCCGAATGGGTGACTGCAAGGAGTCACTCTAGCTCCAGTAACCAGCCATAAGATTCTCACAATTTTTTTAATTACCTTTCTGAAGACATGTTATTCTCCAACCCAAATCACTCTCAAGTGAATTAATTCTGTTTGAATAGAGTGACTTATCCCCTCATACTTTAAGAGATTTGCAAGCTGCCCCCTGAAGTCAGGGCCATAAGGTAGCCAAATATCTACTAGAGCCAACCTCCAGCCAATTTTTATCTTCTCTTTCGAAGTCCTGGATACATACAACAACAAGGCCATATTCCTATACAAGACAAGGACTGTTCCAGTCAATTCTAATTCAGTTCATCACCAAAGGGAATCACTTATCATTTTGGCAGCTGATGTGACACATCCAAATGGGAGCGTGGCTGCCGGTGCAGTGAGAACAAGACACTGGGCAAAGCCAAGGCATAAAAACCAGAGACTGCTTCATAACTACCTTAGACAAATCAGGTATTCTAGAAGTGTTTCTTTTTCATAACATAATATGCAATAAGAAGAAAAAAAAAAAAAGCACAGAATTTCCCTCCAAGCCCAAGATTTGGATCCACTACTTTAAAAAAAAAAAAAAAAATAAAGCCATCAGACAGCATTTTGGCTACAAGCATCTGCTTCAATACAACTCTTCAAAAAGATCAACATTACTTGACTATTTAGGTCCTTAAAATATTTTGTGTATATTTATGGACATTTTCCAGGTAAAAGGATGAAAGAGAAAGCAGTCTAAAATGCACTGCGACTTACATATTTTTTACCATGACTTCATTTAAAGATATATATTCCCAATAAAGTAATTTTCATTCAGAAAGTATATGTTCATGCATACTTTTCTTGGCATTTTCTATTGCCTTCTCCATTAATTTTCTAAAAGTCTGTGTGTGTACACATAAATATCCAATAGAACAATATTAGCAAATTATTATTTCTCTACTGTGCAAACACTGGCTGATACAATACACTGGCACAGTTCATCAACACACATTTTAAGTATCACACAAACACAGGCCCTTAGACTGGGTCACAGCATTTAAAGCAAACCATAATCGATTAATGGGCACCTACCCATCTTAAAAGTCCACGACTATGCACTAATACAAGAAATGTATGACTACCTAATGGGAGAACACTAATTGTAGCATGTAAAGTAAACACATGCTAAAAGCCTGTTATTGAATCGAAGTGTTCATCATCTCATTTCATCACCTAGGGGACGAACAGTTACTGCATCCTTTAGCACCATGATATTGCACACACATCACCCAAGATACAACGATGCCACTCCACCCGAAAACCAACTCTGAAGCAGTGTATGATGAAGTACAGAGAGGAAAGTCCACCGCATTGATTAAAGAGACGAAAATCAATTATTGACACACACCTGGCACCCGGCAGCACTTCCCAGTCACGACAACCTACGGCTATATAAATTAATATATAGAGAGAGCCTGGAACATTCCAGTAATTCATCCAAGACCCGGAGAGGGGGTAAAGAAATGAGGTTCGAAGCCGTGAACGCCAGCTCGGCTGTACCGGCTGGGTAGCGGCGGCAGCAGGGCGCACCCAGGGTGCTCAGGAACAGCACCTGGGGCGGGCGGGCAGGTCCCGACAGCCGCCCCGCGCCCCCAGCCGCGCCCGTAGGGACACACCGCGGCCGCGCGGCGATGCCGGGCTGGCTTCGCGCACCAGCGAGCGGGCAAAGAGCTCCTCCGCCACCACAGCGCGGGCCCTGTCCCCGCCCCGCCGGGGCTCCGCGTCCTCCGGCCGGGCACAAGGCCGTGCCGAGCAGCCCCGCCCGCCCCCGCGGCCTCGCGCGCACGGACAGACCTGCGGGCGGGCGGCATGGCGGGCCCGGCCCGGCCCGGCGCTGCGCCCCGAGCGCTCTGCAGGAGCGCCGCCGCCTCCGCCGCTCCCCGCTCGGCCCCGGCGGCGTCGGCCCCGCCGCGCCCCCGCGACTGCGCCCCGCCCCGACGGCCCCGCCTCCCCCTCGGCCCCGCCTGGCCGCCGTGGCCCCGGCGGAGTGCGGTGGCCTCGGGGCTGCGGGCGGTGGCCGCGCTTATTGGCGCGGGAGAGGGCTCTGCCGGCGTACCAGACGCGCTCTTCCTCGGCCGCTCCACGGGCTTCGAGCCCTGTCCTGGGAAAGGGGTCGGTCTGCGGGGCCAGAAAAAGTCCTACGAGCGCCCAAGCCCAAGCGCCGCGGTCTGCCTCTGGAGGGGAGTTTTCTCAAGGGCGGTACTAAAACAAAACAACCAGTTTTGAAAATTGAGGTTAACCAAAGTCTTTAGATCCGTGGGAAAATGAAAGCCCAACAAACTTCGTCTGCTGTTTTTACACTGCCCACAAGTAGGCTTCTTCACCCAGTCCCCAGCTAACAACATCCGCTATGGTTATCAGAAACTCTGGTCCCTTACCCGAGATAACTGCAGGTAACCCTTCTAGACGTTTGTGGCTAGCCTAAACAAGATCTGGCTGCTTATTTCTTCCCTCGGTCAGTAATCAGCTCTGAAAGACTGAAAGCTTAGGGGAAGACCTACAAAGGTATTGTAACATCCTTAAATTCCAAATTCTGCAAGACAAAAATTCAAGCCTGAAGACAGACCTGCATAAATGAAAAGGTGACCCAAAGTGTACACATACATAGAGATGCTACGAGAGTGTGTCAAAGTAAAATAACAAGTGGTGCACGGGTGTCTCAGGAATTTTTTTTTACTAATTATAATGTTATGAATCCAATCCATTTTAATTTTAAGTAAGAGATGTATCTGTCAGCGGCCTATTTTTTACTTTAACAGCTGCTTAAAGATCCATTTCAAAAAGATATGTCATTTTCAGGACCAAATGCAACTCCAATACAGATACACAGCCATCTCTCACCGTTGCCATTACCCTACTTGTAGCTTGTACAAATGCTTGCTACTGCTCAGTATCACTACTAGAACAGCAACTGTCTCAACTCCTCCACTGAATTTGCTGCTGCACTTTCAGCTAAAATTGAAGATTCCATCTGATTTTTTTTTAACAAAACAGTTCATTTTACAGGAGACAGATTTGCTTTAAAACGCAGTCTCCTGCTTAGAGGATATGTTTTGATAGCATACTGCAGTTACTACATCTTTTTATTACCCAGCAAAAGATGGACAAACCCAAAGTTACATTGGTTAAAATCTCAAAGACTTCACTGGCACAAGGGTTCTCTACTATTGCACAGAAAAAGGCACCCTGCTCTCAGTTACTCTTCCAGCAGTGCTTAGATAACAAAACTGGGGGAAAAAAGAGGAAGAAAACTGCAGACCTAAAGTAGTACTATTTACCCACCCCTTTTGCCAAATTGCAGAAGCTATGAAGCCCTATCCATCGAAGTGGTGGAAACCCTATTTATGTCTTAGCTGCACTTGTACAACAATGACAGTGACTAATACCTTATTTTAGCTCCAAGAAAAGCTATCACTGTCCTCACCATTCCAAGCACAGTCACCTCTGTTGTATAGTGTAGAAAACTCTATGAAGACAATGCACAGACTCCTTATACCAGCCAAAGAAACTACACATTTCTGTAGTATTTATGTTGCCCTGAGCATATCAAATATATATTCTAGACTGCTGGCATGGGGGAGAAATCACTCAAATTCCTGTCAGAGCAGCAGAATAAGCAGGCTGGGACTGGAACAGAAGCATCGTACAAGTTCTGGTTATGGCACCGTGGGTTATTGCCTGTGGCTCAACCCACAGACTTTATGTCAGCAGAAGAACCTGCGAGAGTGGGATGTAATCCACTGTTTTATTTTACTGAGTCTGGAAGCCATAGGTAATGCCTGCCTTTCTGTTGCAACGATGAACACRAGATAGGTAGATTAGACACACATACACATCACCTTTGAAATAAAATTTAATTTTAGTCTCTCTAAAGTATAGAGGATAGAAGACAGTCTGGATGGTTTGCTCTTTCCCATGGCAATCTGTTCCATGTCAATTCATTTGAATATAAATGCTCTAATGTCATTTGATTCATTGTGTTTGTGGTRTCAACACTTAGAATATCTCTGCCTAAGAAAATCTTAAATTCATGTTGCTTATTGATTTCAGGATTGGGCAACTTTGTTTCATAACTGATTGTATTATTTTGATGGACATAAAATGTAAGTTTGCTATTTTAATCACTTCCAAATTGAGAATTTTTACCCTAGGAAAAGATTTTTCACACAAACTCACATGTATAACCACACATGGAAGACAGAACAGATTTGGGATACTAAAGCACCACATTTGAATGGGTTTTGATCTTCTACTTCAGTGTACACTAACAGAGTTGCATACATTCAAGAGAGAAACCTATTAGAGGTACAGTATGTTTATGGCCTGCATTCAGATCAGCTTACACTAATTGCAGAAAAAAATATTGTAATGCTCATGTGTGGTTCATGTAGTTTTTGTTTCTTTTTTTTTTACATCTGTAATTGTTAGCTTACAGCTCATTTATTTAAGAAAGACAACTTGCTATAAAGAATTACACTGAGAACCTTGACTACTGCTACAGTCCAGTTTTGAAAAGATATAAAAATAAAGGTGACACCAATCTTTCTTTTTTTTTCCATTATCAGTCCTTCTGTTTTTGCCAATTACTCCTACCATTATTCACCATGAAGTAGTCACAAAATAGGTTTCATACAGACAGATTTTATGCATACATAATTGAGGCTCTGCTTGATCCTACTGCACTGAGGGCTATTCTTAGCCTGGTTTCTTCGGTTTATGTAATGATGAATCTTTGGAGTGTCCCCATCTCACCCTTTAACTTTGAATTGATTATCTAGATATAACTCAATTTGACAGAGGTATTGAAAATTTCCACAAGTTTTACAAAAATAAGAAGCCATAGCTTGAAACTTTTATAAGAAGCTCTCCCCTAATAACTGATTCTGTGCACCCATTTCTACTGTCTAGAAGAGCAAACCAGAGGTTGCTTCCAAAATGCTCAGGAGAAGGAATACTATAAAAAGAAACGAAATTTGCTGACATACAAGAGGAGATGACAAAAAAGTCCTACTTGCTTCAACTAAGGTATTTTTTTGAGCTCAGCAGACACTGGATGAAGCGCCCCACCGCTACACTTTATCCCATAGGTATCACGTGCATTTTAACATGGGCTAAGAGAAATAAAAAAGCTGACACAGGTTTTCCTAAGTCAAATGCAGTGCCAGGGGAAATACGGAAGCTGAAGAAAAAGAATACAAGAACGTGTAACGGTATTTATAAAATATTGCTGGTTGCTTCCCCTCTTGTTCTTCGGGATCGTTAAAATATTTCCCAGGACAGGGACTGCCGTTCCTGGAGGGCACCGAGCCGTGATGCTGCTGGTCCCCGCGTCGCGCCGCCTGGCGCCACGTGCGCCACACTGCAGGCCCAGAGTCACTGCACGGCCTGGAAGGTGCGCTTGGAGCTGGGAGCACCACAACTGCTGCAGCGTTTGGACAACGCCTTTTCAGATTTTCCTTACATTATTTCCATCAAAACACCATTACGGTTAAAACAGATATAATAAATACAAACTACGCTAGTATTTTTTCCCCCAGAAAATCATTATAGCCTAACAGTTAGGTCAGCATTCTGAGCATACATGGAAGTTAAACATAAAATAGCAAAAGAGTGTGCACCAACTCTTCCTTCCCTCTCCTCTCCACTTCCTTGAAACTGGCATGATGTATATTTTAAGTCAGGCTAACTAATAGAAGAAAATCTGATGTCAAGACTTTCCACATGAAGCACGCAGTTGAGGAAAGAGAAGACTGATAAATGCACAAATTACAGCTTCTGTGCAGATCAAGGATTTTCACTACTGCTGAAGCATGTACCCCAGGTACTGAAGACAATTTGTACTTACCATTATATAGTAGAAACATACTCAAATGATATACTTTCCATAAATTAGCACCTTACTTTGATGTTATTCTTACTTATTTTTACATAGTAAGCCTACTGTCACACATCAATCAACATGTCAAATTAAAGTAATAATAATATGCAATGTATTCAAATGGAACAGACAAGTTAATTGCATGCTACTGTACAGCTTGCATTTAAAGCTCTGATTCTTCAGGTTCCAAAATTCATCTTTACCTACCAAACTCTGACAGCTGCGGTACAGTACCTCTAACACTGAACGCTACTCACTCGGTTTTACAGGCACACAGGCGTTAAGTGTAAAGAAACATCGGCCTCTGACATTCCTTTCCGGGTGCTTTTGGGAAGATCATTCTTCTCCAGCTACCATCTCAGGGATGTAGGCACAGGCACTGGCTGCTTCTGTGCTGGCAGGAGGCTGAATCGCTGACAGTTTCACTGATGCATTTCGCTATCAGATACAGGAAGCCAGAGAAGAAGCACAATCTTTTGTCAGTGCACATGACTTGTACAGAAAAGAAAGCCATTTCTAAAAATAACTAGGCAGCATATGACTCTCAGTGCTATTTTCCTGATGGTCTAGTGGTCAGCCCTCACCCCACAGGTTCACATCCAGAAAAAGATTTCTTGTTTGTTAATTTCTCTAGTACACTGCTTCTCTGGCTGTAATCAACAACCTTTTCACTGTGTAATCAACAACCTTTTCACTGCTCAAGAGAAATTTAGTAAGATATGTTACTCATTTGGAAAATTATTTACTAGCTGCCAAGCATAACAGAGGAAGATTGATTTGTTTCTACATCTAACATCTACGTTTCCCAGGGCACAGACAAAACACATTTGCCCACCCTACCACCAGCCACAAAATCGTATATTTCATAGGCTCATCTACTTTTCTGAAATTGTCAGGGGAATATTTTGTCTCTATCACTCAGGTAGCTTAAGAATCAGAGGGCTCACCCCTGCCTTCCTTTGTGGTGTCACATAACAGAGGTGCTCTAAGAGTGGCAATGACCCTTCTGTAAAATACATCTTCAACCCTGCAAATGCAGCTGCTGTGGACCTACCCTAGTTCTAACCTAGTTGTCTCCAGTGCTGCTAACATCACAGCCACAGAACCACAGAAGTCAGTAACCCTCCAAAACCCACCGGAGAAGCACCCACAGAGAGAAGCCTATGCTTTTAACCACAACACTGAGGACCAAGTGGAGTATACAAACTCTTAAGGCTCAGTTTCTGCAGTATAACCACCTCAATATTTAGTTGGTGTTCCTTGCAGGTTCCACACTGAAGGAAACAAGGCCCCACTTTGCTTTTCTCTTGAACAATGGGCACAAATTACCTGCTGGGACCAGCTGACCTCTCTCATCTAAGCACACCCGCCTCTTTGCAGTGGTCTCAGGCCACAGTGATACCTCAGTCTCCAGCTCTCCACAGTTCAGGCTCCTCAAGGCCTGAAATGCCTTAGTCTTACCAAAGGAGATGCTATCGATCCTACACATGTGAAATGCTGTTCTTGCATATATAAGACATCTGATTGTATCTAAGAGGGTCTGATTATAACCTCATATTTTATCATCTACCTCATTGCACAGTAAAATTGCTGAAATCAAACCAAAGAAAGCTCCATCACAATCAAGACAAGACTGCTACAGTGAAGGTTTTGGGATGAAATGAACCGTTGAACAGGGACACTGATGAGACACAAACCAATCACCTGCAACCTCCTTCCTTCCTCCCTGAGGAAAGTGAGCCCCCTAAGTTTGTTTTCAGACTCTAGAGCTTGTAAAGATCAGCTAATGCATATTTGCACGGTTCACAAACATATAGTCTGAAGCTTATCTATCTTAACACAGAAAGGTTTTTGCATTTTAGAGGCAGAGGGCTCAAGAACTAGAGAAATTTACTTATATAGAGCCAACCCTCCTGCATCATTGGACACTGCCGAAGTAGGGAATGTTATTTTTGCTAGTTCAACTCCCAGATGTACTGTGCTCATGAAACCAACACACCAGAGGTCATCTGCATCGCTGGCAGTTTTCATTCCTGTCACACAAACCTTACAAAAAGAAGCAAGGTCACAGATTAATATTTATCGTGTGAGGAGGCCGCGCCAGCGCAAGGCAAGCAAACGCCCAACCTCGATCCGCTGTGTGGAGCCACTAGCTCCCACCTGAAGCGGGCCTTGGACGGGCTCTCCCCTGCACGCCCAGCACGGGAGCCCGGGCAAGCCGCGGTACTGTGGTTTCCACAGTCTGTCCGGGGAAATACCAAGCCGGAGCGGAGGGAAGCGCCACGTTCCTCCCCTCGCAGCGGCCGCCGGCCGGGATGTGCAGCGCAGAGCGCTCGGCTGACGAGGCTCCGCCTGCAGCCGTGACAGCGACACCCCGTAAAGAGACGACGGTGTCACGAACAGCGCGTAGAGGCAACAYGAAATGAGGGGAAAGAACAGCGCGGAGCCCTGCGCCCGGCGTAGGCACCGGGAGGGCACTGGCGGAAGGAGGGAGGCAGACTGGCCCGGCGCTCCGGGCCTTCCTCCGAGCCCCCCGCCCGTGCCCCGGCCGCGCAGCTCTTGCCTGTGCTGCTGTGGAACCCACCCCCGCTGCGACACCGCCGGGCTGACGGCTCCTTCCCGCCCAAGGCTCCGTCCCACCCGGTCCTCTACCACCATCCCGCCCCCCGCCCACGGCAGGCGTCCTTCACCCGCCTCGCCTGGGCTGCCCCTCGTCTCTCCACCCCGCCGTCGCTACTCTCTTCCGTGGGGTGGAATAGAAAATCCCTCACTACAGGCAGCTGCCTTCAGGACTTGGGAATGCCTGCAAAGAGGGAGCGTAAGGAGGAAACAGCTACAATGCAGCTTAGGGTGGGGAGGTTGTCATGTCATTATTTCTTTAGGAAGGAAGGAAGGGAAGAATGCTCGCAGAGATCCCTGGTGGTCTAGTGGTTAGGATTCGGCGCTCTCACCGCCGCGGCCCGGGTTCGATTCCCGGTCAGGGAAAGTGGTTTTTTTCTTCCCCTCCCCGACTGTCTTTTGCTTTGGGATTCTCCTTTTGCTTTGGGATTCTCTCCGGCCCTCTCCTTCTGCTTTTACAGTTTCGGGAGCGTCAGCCGGCTGCTGTGCGAGCCCGAGGCGCGGGACTTTTAAGGTGCACTTGGCAGCTTGCAGGAATCCTGCACGAAGGCAGCTGCAAAGTCTCAGCGCCCTGTGCTGGTGGGCAGGGGAAGCCTGGCCAGGTGTAGCATCTGCCTGGAAAACCTCCTTTCACAAAACTGCCTAGAGACACCCCATGCCCACCCACAGGGATTCCAGAAGTCAGCAGAGGCCTGCTTAGAGGGTCACAAGCAAGGCTGTTGGTCAGCACTTAAAAATAACATAATTCCCCTCCTCCCTTTTTTTTTTTTTGGCTGCTCTGACACCTTAAGGTGTTCCCACATCTTTCTCCTCACACGTGAATRGTCACTTAGAGTGCTATCACAAATCTTTGAACCATGGCAGCAGGGACCTAGTAGGGTATATGGTTAGGGGGATGCAGGAGAGATACCAGATATTCTTCTGGAGGTGGAAAGGAGTAAACAACAAAGACAAAGGAATTTTTAATACTTCCCTGCAATTAACACTTGTCCACCCCCCTACTGCAATGAAGCCCTCACCACACCTTAGAATTGTTAAAGTTGGAAAAGACCTTTTAAGATCATCATATCCAACCATCAACCTAATGTTCACCACTTATTCTATGTTCTCGTGCCATAGCAACACTTYTTTTGAACACTTCTGGGGATGGTGAATCCACCGCTTCCCTGGGCAGTCTGTTCCAATGCTTTACAACCCTTTTAATGAAAAAAAAAAATTGCTAATATACAATCTAAACCTACTCTGGTGCAACTTGAGTCCATTTCTTTCTCAGCTCCTAAAAATGGTGCGGGTGCTCCAGCGGGTGGGAAGGTAAGATGTGATGTGAATGGGGTAAAGCCTCTTTCAGTCCTGCAGCAGCGGGGTGCCTCCTCTCTTCCTCCCAGAGCTTGCAGCTCTGTCCTGTAGCAGCACACATCGTCCAAGCATCCAAATCCGCAGCCAGGGCTCCAGCAAGAGCTGCTCTTCTTCACCTATAGCTCCCCCCATCCCACACTTGCCCATGATTTGTAGGGTGAGAGGGCTGCAGGAAGACCTCTTCTCTCACATTGGAACAGTGCCTGCCTGTGCTGGGTTCACATTGCCTTGTTACCAGGTGCCCACCCAGCCAATCTCTCACTCCCCTCCTCAGCAGGATGGGGGGAGAAAATAAGATGAAAACCTTGTGGGTTGAGATAAAGGGAGTTTAATGAAAGAAAGCAAAGGCCCAGTACACGTAGTAGTTGCTTGGAAGACACATATCTTCAAAATTAATCCCTTCCCCTACCCTTCTCTTAGATTTTATTGCTGAGCACAACGGTCATACGGTAGGGAATATCCCCTTTGGTCAGTTTGGGTCATCTATCCCGGCTGTGTCCCTGCCCAAACTCTCCCCTCCTGCTCCCTAGCCTGCTCCCTTTGGGAGGGAGGAGTGTTGGAGGGCGTCTTGATGCTGTGGGAGCACTGCTCAGCAAGGGTCAAAACATTGGTGTGTTATCTATACCCTTCTAGCTACAAACAGAAAGCACAGCACTGTGAGGGCTGCCATGGGGAAAATTAACAGCATCCCAGTTGGACCCAGTACATTGCTGCAGGTAAACCAAGAAATACTGATAATAAATAGACATTACTGTTAGCTTAGACAGACTGCAAAACAGAGGCTAGCACACGTGGCAGATTATGCTTTAGCAGGGATCCTTCCTGCTGCCAGGAGCAAGCCATGGCCCTTGCATCACCCAATTAAGTCCTTGTTACCGGCAGTCCACACGTTATGCGGGAGTACTGTGGCCTGATGTGAAAGCACCACTGGAAATAAYGGCTTTGGCTGCCTTTTCCAGGGCGTGCCGGAGCCTAGGCTGCCCTCCAATGCAGATGGGAGTGTCTCATGAGAAATCCCAAGGTCCTCCACTGTATTTTTTAGGATAAAGAAGCCTCAAGGAGGTGCAAAGGGATGGGATCGCCTTTGCTATAAGGCAGAAAGCAAACAGTCAAAAGGGTTATTGTCACCCTTTAGATATTAAGAAAACGTGCCAAATAATAGTTAAACTCCAGGGCCACAGGTTGTCCCCTAAGGAATTATTGCATTCCTGTGGCTGGAGGTTGTTGAGAGTGGGCTAGGGGAATAGCTCGGTGGGTCTCCTAAGATCCTGAAAATCACAATTATATGATTTTATCTTGCACTTTCCCCTATAATTAACGGTTTACCTGTTAATTAGAGCTGTGTAGGGCTCTGAGCTTCTTCCCTCCCTCTTTGATCTCAGTGAAATGCTTTACCAAGTAGGTGGAAGAAGTTGCTACTTCCTATGTCAGAAAATTATGGGCAATTTTAGAAGCAGCTAAAATGAATTTCAGATGTTGACTGCCTTCCCAGAAAAGGCATAGGTATGGTTTTATAGAACAGGAACAAAAGAAACATTTCCTTTTGCTTTAACTCATTTTGTAATAGGACATTCGCACACTCTTAGTACCACAAGTCCAGCTTTAGTCATGTGAGAAAGGATAAGCATATGTAAGATTTTAGAAACATGGAAGAGCCACCAGAACAGCTCTTGCACACAACAAAGAGTAGTTTCCAATATTTTGTTAGGAATGCAGCATAATCTCTGAAGAAGCTATCTAATGGCCTTCTCAATCCCTTTTCAACCTAATGCCAGACCTGAAACTTGCCCTTGCACAGACAACAAATATCCACCCAGCAAGGCGTAGGAGCCAATCTTTTTGCTGGTGTCCTTCGACTTCAAGTCCCACTGTGATTAAAGGTATCCTGGCCTGGGGTGAAAAGACTCCAGGATCAGTGTTCACATTCAGCATGTGTTGAACAGTGTTAGGGAAGTTTCTGATTCCCTGTTCCTGGACCTTAGATTAATGTGATGGAGGGAAGGAACAGGGTACTTGTTTTTAACAGGTAGAAGAACCATCATTCCTAGAGTTTTTGTTGATATTTTTGTTTTAAATAAAAAGTAATTCATTATGCTGGCATGCTGAAGCCCCAGAAAAGGTGGGCTATTTTACCGAGAACTGGCAGTGCAATCAAAAGCACATTACAAAAGTGATCTGGCTAGAGCAGAGGTATTTCAAACACATATAAGATTATTAATATCACATTTTCAAAGTGTAGCTGAATTCACTTCTAATTGTGGTAGATTTTGAGATACTGGCTTACAAGTATTTTTACTTTCATTTCTGTTCTTCCTCAAAACTGTGACCAAATGCTTTTTATCTCACAGCAAAGGTTTATGGGAATGAACTGCAGAATAAATAAGAATGGTAAGGAAGACAATACCTTAACTGTTGATCAACTTAAACCAGCAGCTGAGTCAACTTTTCTTTCTGGCTACCTCCTTTAAGTTATAGCCCTCTATTAATTCCACTTTGTAAGCTTGTTTCCAATCTTATATGAAGTACCTTGGCTATAAGTGAACAAAAAATTTTGCATGACTTTTACAACTAGCAACTCTTTGGAAAATGAAAGTTCCCAATTTTTTTTATAGGCATATTTTCCACTTGCCCTCATATTTCACTTCTACCTTGAAGGGCATACAGTCATGCGGTCATTAGATTTATTCTGTTCCCAGGACATTCTCGTGGCCGCTTATCGCCTTATTTTTTGTTTTATTCTGGACATTAAAAAGTACAACTTCGTGTTATCCTCTACAAGGCAACGAGCCTTTGCCTGTTGATAAACATATCGTAGGAAGACGCCACAAGGTGGCATCCCGGTCCTGTGTCTGCTACCACCCGCCCGCACCTCCCAGAGCAGCCCCTCCGCAGGAGGTTTCAGATTCAATTCCATAGGTTGAAGTTGTGCCCGTTTCATTCCAATGAGCTATAGAGTAAGCAAGAATTTGTATTTGTTCATAATGCCAACTTCATGTACAAGTGAAGCTGTTATTAAGGCAAATCATTGCCTAGTTTCTGAATCCAATGCTGTACATGGAAACTTTACAAGCTGTCTTTAAACAGTCTTAATATAACATTTTTTAAAAATTAAAAAAATAAAAGAAAAAAAGAGAAGTCACAAAGTATTATAAGGAGTACGACTTGGACTTTATCACCTCATCCTATCTGTGTCATTAACATATGGATGATACATAGGACTACCAGGGTGACAAAGAACCCCATGTCCATGAACATGTTCACCCTCACAGCCACTCTGTTGGAGGTCAGCAGCACCTCTGCTTTTCACCTGTAGAGTTTGAACTGAAGGACATGCAGAAAGTTTGTGCCAAGGTGAAGAAGGGAACCAGAATTTCTTCATCCCAGGTCAGGATCCCAGGGCATCAGCTGCCCAAGGATACAAGATAAGGTTTGGTTTCATTCCCTTCCGCATGGATTCACAAGGCTGGTGAGCCATGGGAGCAGTCTGTGCTATGACATTAGTGCTGTCACCATGGCAGTCAAAGGACACAAACAAGGCAAAGTGTTTATTAAACTGGTGGGGTGGAAGGAAAAACAAACCCAAAAGATGCTTTCAGGCACACAATCCTTTCTCCAGACTTTTTTCCTTGTCCTATTATCTATCCCAATATTCTTTCTATGAAATATTGCTGTTTTAAAACATAACTGTAAGTCTTTGCCCTAGCTACAGATTCAATATGAAACACCTTCTGGACAGTAAGATAAAAAACATAACAACCTCACTTCACATTCTCCTAGGACTGTCCCTTGAGAACTACAGCTGGAAAATTTACCCTGAATCGTGTTTTAAGTGAAATTATTTTATGCAAACCAAGGCAGTTTATTTAAGGTAATGTTAGTGAAAGTCCAATGCAGATTTAATTACCACTTACAGATCAAGATAATACTATCCAAGGACCGTTTTCCAGCAAGTCCTTTTACAGGAGCAATTGCCATGTCCTATTAAGAAATACTGTGATCATGAAATTATGAAAGCTCTGATCCTTTTAAAAGTCTGAACTTTTTCTCTTGCATGCTGCAAATCTGCTTTCTAGATCCTTTTTATACTGCCTTGTGGCTACAGTCAATCATTACCTTCTGCCTTTCCATGCTTTGTTTCCCATGTGCTCTTTTGATTAATCATATTTTAGTAAACTATATTGACAACGTTATTATGCTGTGCCTAATTTTTGTCTTGCTAGCAGGAAAACAGAGCTGGGGTGTGCCAGTTTTCCCCAAAAGCAGGAAAATAATAACAGACTATAAACTGCTATTACAACACATGCTCTGGCTGGTGGTGCTGGCTGCTGCATGTAACAGGGAACAGCAGCGTCCCAGACAAGGACAAGGCAGCTGGGCTGAGGGAGGGTGGCCACAGCAGGGTGCTTTCATGGCTGTGCACCCAAACTGGCCCCACATCCTTTGCAAGGTATTTTTTTACATAAATGGCAACTCTGTGTTCCATAAATGGCATAATTAGTATTGTGTAAGCTGCAGTTCTGCACAAGAGAGCCAGCAAAATAAATGAAAAAACAGGAATGATCTTCTTGTCTGCTCAAATAAGAGACTACCTGTCTAATTCTATCAGGATGAAGTTTTGCAGTTGGTTCATTCTCTACCCCAAGCCAGGTAGTCTCAGTTTCAGGTTTGTTTGGACTGTGGCCTTGAGTCAATCAAAATGGAGTCTCCTGCTGCAGCCTGGCAGGGCTTTCATCCCTCCTACCACACTGCACTCATCTCCTCTTCAGCAACTAGGCTGAAGCTGAGTGGGAAGCTCGTGAGAAGATGAGTACAAGCTCCTAAGCTCCTATCACCATGGCTCCCCTGTCTGCTACAAGGCTCACAGGGAGCCTCTGTGTACATGCCAAACCTGGTTCTGAAGTGCTCACTCTTGGGTTTACCATCATGATCCCCCCAAGTATGTCTTTGGTGAGAGAGGAGTGATGGGTGGCTGGTGGTTCTGCTGTGGATGCAGGCAAAAAMCAGGTATCTTAAAATCTCTTGTACCTACTGTTTATTACAGTTTGCTATCCTCCTTTAAGAGTAAAAAGCCAAATGATTAAACATAATTTTATAAATTCTGCTTCTCATCTGGTCATAAATTCAAAGGGGATTTTTTCTTCCATGTCATCCCTTATGCCATGAGAAATTTGCCACTAGCATCTGAGCTCCAGAAGAGCTGCTATCTTCTGTTAACCAGAGGCTTATGGTAAGGGCCAGAAACTCAGGTTAAGGGTGCTCACAAAATGATGATGAGTTTCAATATAATCTTTCCTTGGGGTCTGAGGTCTAATTAGACAAGATCAAGGAGAAGAATAAATAACACTATTCCCACTTTACAAGTGAGTAGCCAAGAAGTGGACTAACAAACAAGTTGTATTTCTATGTATTTAAACACTCAAAAAGTAGCTTGACACCTAAAACTATTAAAAATCAGACAAATAAAAATGCATCCTCTAAAGTTTTGGTCCTGCAGAAGGCTTAAAAGCATAAATATTTTGTTTATACAAATAATCATACTGAAGAGGAATAGTTCCTCTGTGTCCCTGAGAAGGGCAAGTCCTAAGAGCTATTGGTAATGAACTATAAGACTGATTTTGAAAAGCAACAGGGAACCTCTCCGTAGCTGAAAAAGTCATGCACATCAACAATAGCTTAAAAATATCTCTCTAACATGCCTAGCTCTTCTTCACTTAAAAACTTACATACAGGAGAAAAAGGACTTTATTTCCCTTTTTTTTGTCTCCAGTTTGAACCACAGGCACAGAAATACCCCTCTGCAAAAGCTAGGCACATGGGCAAGCAGGTTTTACATATTTATATTGAATTATTACTTCTCTTTTRTTTTGTTGGTGGCTACTGCTATTGGGCATCCTTGGGTTTTGACGGTCACATCAAAGGAGCGGCTCTGGCGTGAGAACCGGTCAAAGTGAGCCAGATAATTAATGGATTTATTAGTGAGGTCGGTTCCCATGATTGTCGGTGGGCAGCAGCCACTGCTGTGTCGTAATCCTCATTCTCTTGGTAAGGCACATACTGCCTTAAAAAGGTTTAATGATCCAATAGTGATTTACTAATGGGAATCTTTCTTGTCGGTTTAGCAGGCCTTGAAGGAGGACAGGGCRGCACATGAAGGTCAGTTTTCTGCAGTATCAAGAAATGGTTTTATTTGTTTTGTTTTGAGATTCCTGTTTGTAGCATTTTTATTCACTAACTGCAATAATAAATTGAAGGGTCAAAGTCATTGTAGCTGGGCAGGTATCGGATTCTTGATAACATGAGGAGGGAAGGAAACAGACATTGGTCACAGTAGATTGCGGCTGAAGGTCTGAGATAATTATCAGAAAACATTCACTGCGGCTTTTATGATCAACTAAATGAAAAAAGTGCATTAAGAGGGACTGGGACAGCCTGATGAAACTGCAGGCTGGCAGCTGATCCTTGCCACCAGCCCTTGCTGGGGTGGCTGTCTCGCAGGGACCTTTCACTTAGGTTGCATTCCCTTTCTATTGGGAAGGGAGGGAGGGGGACAACCAGTGGGACAGCTGCCCAAATAGTGGGCAGGGGAGGGAAAAGGAGAGGAAGCAGCTTTGCCTAAAGGAGATACTGTTGGTGCCCAAGGAGCCAGTGTCCCTGCTGCCACTCCCCCTTGCCACCCCAGTGCCTCTTCAGGAAAATCAACCCCAGAAAAGCCAAGAAAAATAAACTCCCTTCTCCCCCACTAAAATACATTTAGAAAGCAACGGAGGGAGAGGGGGTGGGGAGAAAAACAATGTTACTTTATTTTAGGGCTTGTGTATTAAAGCCGAGGGTTGTGCTGGCAAGTGACATTAAAAGCTATGGGAACAATCCACATACAACAGACTTGGTCTTGTTAATAAAGTTGTGAAAGTGTAACTTAAATGTATAACTTTTGTTTTAAAGCCCTCCGGGAACAGAGTCCTTTTTCTAAAGAAAATTAAAGTTACTTGTCTCTCTGAGATAGGAAAAAAAATTCAGCGTTCTGAGTTAAATCAAAAGTAAGGGGGAAAAAAGTGTAGGCTTTAAGTAATTACAATTTTTTCTCCTTAGGTTTATGTATTGCCTCGTAGTCATTTGTTAGATTTTCACTTACCACACAGTAATATTCATGGGTATTCTTTACAGGTAAAGCACTTTTCTTTACATCTTCCATTCCATTGTTTCCTGGAGTGTGTGCAGAGGTCTTGCAGTTCATGTAGGCAGCATTCGAAATTTCCCAGCAACCACAATTTCAGTGTTGCATCAAGGTATTTTTTCATCCTGAAGACTTTCTTTTGTAAAGAGAAAATTGCCAAATGTGAACTGGGCAGAAAGCAAAATTAAGTCAATAACTCAGAAGGACTTTCCTGTAGAATAAGTCATAGCACTGTTCAGATAAACATTGTCTAAAACATTTAGCTTTGCTTGAATTCAATATTGGCAGTTGTATATCTGTAAAAAAGGAGTCTGCCTCCCCAGACCTTGAAAGTAATTCAACCAGATGTATTTCATTTTGTTTCCCACAATCACTTCCTTTTGCTTCTGATATTTGAATATCTAGGGTACAACACTAATTCATTTGTCCCAGCTTTACATTGCCACCATGAATGCAGAAAAATACCCCTTTAAAAATAAATTATATTGACATCATCTTATAATCACTGCCACTGCTGCAGCAATGCAGAGCATTAAGAGAACTTCTGAAAATAGTGTTGATTGAGGTGTTGACTGATCTTAGATGATAATGATAGATGATAATGCATTATCACCAAATGATTTTAATACTGTTCTGTTGTTTCTTCTGGTGAGGAGCCTGATTCTTTGAAAAAATTAGATCACRTGTGAAAATATTATTAAGCTTCAAATCTTGTATCTCCAAAGATCATGCAAGATAGGGAGAAATTCAGTTGCCTGGCCATACACCTTTCGTATCACTTGAGCAACTTGGATTTCCCAGGAGTGTCAGAGGTGACACAGGACACAAGGGAGACCTGCCCCCTTCGAAGTGATAGTTGGAGCCCAGCTTAGGACATGGCAAATATTGAGGCAACTGAATTATGTCTAAGTGATTGTATTTGCACATTAATAGCACTTTACAACTTTCAGTACTAGCAATTACCAAGGGAAAAAAAAATCAAAACCAAAACCAACCCCCGCCTCGTCCCCTCCAAAAATCCCGCATATTTTAAGGAAATCATCTGTCAATTATCTGTCAAAATGTTATTTCATTTATAAATCAGGAAAGGTTTGGTTTACCTTCAAGTGGAGATCTCAGCATTTCTAGCATCTACCTGCTTATCATTTCTGGTTATGGTCAGATGTGTTGCTGCAGTCAACCTTTYTGAGAATTTTACACATTAGTTTCCAAACACAAAAGTATTTGCTGTGTAAAATGATGAAACAAAGCACAAGTAAAAAGTTCAGGTGTGAGTAAAATTACCTCAGGTTCACTCAATGACCTCACATGAATGAGGCTTGGATACACAAAACTTACAAACAAAGCTATACCAATTCCTTCATCTTTTCTCGAAGTTGGACAAAACTACCAGTTCAATCATTCAGATCCTCATTTGTGTGATCTCAGGCTATCTGTGCCTATAGAAGCAGATGACTAATGAGGCTGGTGACTACAGAGCTGGTAACAGCCCACTTCACATGTCACTAGTAGTATTTTCTGATGTTGTATCTTCTGATTAAAAAATGCTTGTGACCTTTTCCTATTGTAAAGAAGAAATTCCCCATTTACAATGGCCCTAAGAATTTGCCAATATCCATGTCCCAGGCTTATCTAACGACATCCTGATTGAAGTATCATCTTTCAAAATAGCTGCAAACAAACATTTTGAAGGTTCACACTAAGGAGGCAGCAGCATGAACTGGCACCTCCTGGCAGTTGTTCAGGCAGATGCAGTCACAGCCAGGAGATGATTATTCTACTTTGAATATATGCATTCAGCCCTCAGCCACAGTAGCCGGTTCTTGTTCTAGGCAATACCTAATGCCGGATTTCCTCCACTTGCAATCAGAGCAAAGGGAGGACAGGCAGCACCGCCTCTCAATTGCCTGTGTCCTCTCTAGGGTAATAATCTTCTCTCAGCAGCCTAAGTGCTTTTTATTTGCATTGCTGAGGGCTAAGGTTTCGAGCCTGCTAATGCTGAGTGACAGAATTGGTTTTTAGTTTTTTCGTCTTAAGAAAAACATTCTAGGAAATTGCATAACCTGCTTTGATCCTCTTGATGACTGGAATTTAAGGTTGCAAACCCACCCATTGAAAAGTTAGTCAAAGCCAACTGCTTACTGTTGAACAAGCAGCCTGACTTGTGTTCTTGTGGTACGTGCCATGATCTAGTCTGAAATTATATAAATTACAAATTTTATTCTTCATCCAGGTCCATTCATCCTTGAATGCAAAATAAAGATAGAAAAGGACTGAAGTAAGGTTGCATGTGCACAGCCACGAGTCCTACTTGTTGCATCTTGGTTATGCCAAGGAAACAGCTTTCCCTTGCTGTGTTTTAAAATCTGCACAGACTCCTTCGGCTCTAACCTGTTAGCACAGCTACAACCAAAGCCATCAGAAGCTATTACCTTCTGATGTCTTTCCAAAGGCACATGTGAAATATCTGTCCTTTCCATTAATTTCTCACTTGGAAAATCTTCATCCGTTCTCAGAGAGGTAACATTCCCAACAAGCTAGAAACAGGCAGACATGAATGATGAGCTCCTGCTTCATGTCCTGGTTCCTCCAGGTGATTTGATTACAAACAAAACAAAAGACAACACCACAAGCAATAGTGCAGACCAAAAGGCAATACAACAAAGAGAAGAGGACACATCAGCAACTCAACCTCCATGGATCCGGCTTGTTTTGTTGGGAGTGAAAATGGGGCAAGKACAAACAGGCTGCACAAATTTAGCTGTGGTGTGTATCTAAACAGTGTCTTTTCAAACTGCCTTTTTTATTTAGAATGAGGCAGAATATTGCATGTGGGGAAACAAATGATGTTTTGGGGAACATCAATTAGATTGGAGCCCTTAAGGGGAACCAAGTCAGTGGGTGCCTATTTTTAACATGATACATGCATGGGAGACCTCCTACCAGGCTCTTAGAGGGCAGGTTAATAGTTAACAGCTTAAAGCGAAGTAGGGCTGCAACCTACTTTTTCATGCAAATAAACCCCACTTTTTATCTACCGGCCATTAATGCCCTCTTTTTTCTTGAAAATGCACATTTAGAAAGTGAATGGTACCTCATCTGTATGGTACTAAACATGCCAGTACAGCAGTACAGCATTTCTACCTTTAATCAAAAAAATGTCATATTCCCCCCCAAACAATACTACCTCAAAGAGTAACAAGGTTGATTAACAGTGCAGGGGTTGCAAGTCTTCTTCACCCTCTTTTGTCCATTTTTTCCATGGGACAGAATGCTATTCAGCTGAATCACAACCTCTCCTTACCTAAGTGCTGGAGACCAGCTGATTGAGGCAGGGATGGGTTCCAGGTTTAATATTGGGAGAAAGGATGATAGGGAGTGAGCCACCAAGCTGAGGCTGCTGAAGCTTTYGATGACAGGTGAAGTATCTGTCTGGCTGTGGTGAGATCACCCTTCTTCTGTGTCTCYGTCTTGTCAGCTGTTACTTCAGCATTCAGGTATGTTAAGACTTTGTCCTCATCCTTATAAATAGAGATTTCCACGCTTTCCACAGAGGGGCTTTGCATGTGTCAGATGAAACAATAACAAACCCTTGCCTCAGTGAGAACTCGCAAATTAGAAGACCAGAACTGGGTAAAAACTACCTCCTATCATTCCATGTATTTAATTATGTCATTGGGTTAAAATTTTTGCCTTCTAAACCCTTTGGAAATCTGAACCTCGGAACCCCAATGATTTTTGGGGCTCTCCAGGATGGACAGATAGGTTTGTATCATTAAGCACACTGTCAATGCAGAGCCAGTTTACAAGCCTGAAAACCAATGCTGCTTTGCTAGTGCTTTTCCCTGCTTATTCCAGAGCATGCTGTACAAGCTGGGCTTCCTGGCTGAGCAAGGGGAGCAGAAGAGCACAGAGCAGCCAACAGGCTTGTTACCAGTGGCAGAAAACAACTGTGAGTCCGCAAGTATTCCTCAAAAGCAAACAAAATCTGCAACAAATCATCCATAAAACGCAGTCAAAAAGGACTTCATTTAATTAGTGATATGTAAAGACTTTTGCATAGAAAAAAGGTTAACAAAGTAATGCATAAAAGACTGACTAGGTACAGTATTTTTAAAACAAATATTTTAAAGTATATTTTGCATAATGTTTAACATTCTCAATGCTTATTGCTTTCTCCACACAGCAGAGAAATTGAGTGCATAATAATACATGCTGTGTTTTATTTTTATTTTCTTTTTTTACATAAAATCTCTAGTTCTTGACTGGATGTATTAAAATACTTAGGTTATTTTAGGTCACTGTAATAAAAAAATGAAAGCAAACCATTTTATGCAGCACTAGTTATCTGGGTATTGACAAAATAATTTACTCACATCCCATTAATACATTCATTTTGGTTTGGAATCAAACCCACATTACAATGTTGGCATGTTAATAGCCAATTTAAAAATTGTCCCTACCATAACTTCATTCATACCCAGAGTGATCACTCGCCCAGAAGTTGATAGTGAAGAGGGATCTTGCACAGAATCAGCTAAAAGTAAACATCCAAATACAGCTAAATAAGTTAAGTTGAACTCTTACAACACTGAGTCTCTTGTATTGGCATGAATCAACTGTATCCAAGTGTGCATGCTTTAAATAGGTGGTTACTTCTGGGTGCATGACAAATTCACTGTTTGTGCAGATAGGAGCTAGCACCATATTTAAGCCATAAAAATGGGTGCCTCGGGGCTCACAGGCAGCGCTGAAATGTTCATTAATCCCAGCACTGATAAAATAATTGCTTTTGCCAATGCTATGCTAGACGTCACAATTTGGCAAGTCTGTACAAAGAAAGTGAACTAAGGAAGCGAGAACTAGGCCTGTCAAACTAAACATTCTTCCTCGGCAATCTTTTGGCTAAAAAAACCTCTCCCCTTCAAGAGCACACTCTGCCCTGGAAAAGTATCCTGGTTCTGAAGTTGAATGCAGAATTTTGCCTCTCTCCCATACCATTTCCATACCTGTGCAATGTTATTTGTTTTAGCAGAACACACACACACATATATATATTTATTTATTATTTTTTCAATGTCAGGCACTTATGAAACTGTAACTCCTTTTCTAGCCTGGGGAGGCCTGGTAGATGCAATCCCTCACCTCTCTGTCAAACAAGGATGCATAGCTGGAGAATTATTAGTTCTAATGTCTACGTATTTCTACGTATTTTGCAGGAAACCTCTACATGCCGATATGGTCACACTGTTATGAAAGCCATTGCTGCTCCCTCAAGGTGCCTCCAGCAAGAAAAACGGAGAAGAAGAAGGTGGTGTCACCCCGCATCCTCTCCGACACCTGCAGTGAGGAAGATGACTGTGCCATTCCTCGGTGGGCTTGCCGGCACCTCTCAGGCCCTTTGGGTGAAGGCTGAGCAGGGAGGACACACCGAGTCCCGGAGGCTGGGTGTGGATGTGGGAGTGTGTGGGTTCGTGGGTGTGAGCACATACACTGTGCTGAGGGAGAAGAGGGAGCTGGAATGGGAAGAGATGGGGGGTTGGGGGGGGGACTTAGAAGGCTCCAACTTCAGTCCCCCAGGGTCGGTAGGGTTTAGTGCCGCCCCCGGAGCCAGCCTGCTGAGGGCTGGCAGTGGCTGACACGGCCAGCGGAGGGGTGATGGCTGTGGCCGCGGCGACGGCGGCGGCGGCCGCGCTGGGGGGAAGCATGGGGAAGGTGCCGGTGAAGGAGAGGGGGAAGCTCTGGGCAGCAGCTGTGGCCGCTGCTGCTGCGGCGTGAACAGTAGCCGACAGGGACAAGAGGGAGGTAGAGAGAGGAGGGACACAAGGAGCGATGCTGCCAGCGGAAGGAACTCTGAGGGCGGCATCGGCGTGGGCGAAGGTGGCCGTGAGCAGGGCGGAGCCGTGCGGGGGCACGTCCGAGGAGAGTCTGCACGGGGCAGCGTCGGAGGCGTGGAGTCCATTCGGCTGCAGCAGAGCGGCCGGGAGGTGGTGGAAGGCGGCTGCCCAGTGGTGAGGGTGCAAGGGGTGGTGGTGGTGGTGGGCCATGGAGGAGGTCATGGCAGCAGCTTCCCTCTGAGAGGCACAGGTGCTCAGGTGTGACACGAGTCTAACACGCAGGGGGTCAGATGTGTCGAGACCTTCCACTGAAGTCAGGTACCTCGCGACTTCTGTCAAGCACTCCCGGAAGCCGATGCTCATGAAATCCATGGCCAGGGAATGAGCATCAAAGTAACCTGCAACGGGAGGGCAAAAGATGCATTGAGTGTGGAACTGGCCAACCCAGTCCTGGCTCAGCCAGGAGCCACATCTCCCGTTTGCCATTTACAGGTTAAGATGTGCCATAGAAGTTTGTTCTCTGATCTCTAAACGATCTCTATGACCATCCTTGTAATGCAATAGGCTGCAGTTGTTTATGCAGACAATATACAGATGAAAAAAATTAAGTCCATAAGACACTTAAAAAGATACATGATGCCTCTCCTGAAATTCCTCAGCAAGCTGCTGCAGTGCAGTGTTGATCCTGTGTGTGTGAATGAGATGCTTATCCACACAAAGAAACAGGCTGGAGATCAGAGAGCTTGCATGTACTACCCTGCCTTTTCTTCCCTACACTGGCATTCATCCTAACCCTTTCAAACTATTTCTTGACATTGTGAGATAGTTGTTGTAGCTGCGGCTGGGGTCCCATCTACTTCACAGAGTCATTAAGACAATATGACATACGGTGTTGCTTAACTACAAACGAAAAACATCTTGTGATGACTCTGCACACACACAATAAAAAGCTTTACTGAGAAAACGTTTTATGTAATGCCATTGCTAATTTGGAGATGGAAGACTGACAGTCATATGGCCCATGAGGTATTTCAACAAACAGCAACTGGAGCTCCACAGGCTTGGGACAAAAAAGCATTTGAAAAAAAAAAAAAGTCTTATTAAATGCACATGAAAAGATACTCCCTTTCTAAAAGGGTCTAGCATAAAATCTTGTGTTTAAGTTGCAGCTCTTCAACCACAAAAACCTATTCCAGCTTTTGAAATTTTCCTACTTTAGTTTAAATGTTGTCTCCTTGGGGGAATAATATCCTATCCACTCCCAAGTTGGCATGGTGTTTTTCCTCTCACTTTCAATGAAAATTTTTAGGTATGCATCTCTCTGATGTGCGTCAGTATATAAAGATCAAGTGCCCTTATTATGGCGGAATGTGGCAGCAATTCCTTGTAGTCTCTGTCATGAAATAATCTCTGCCTTTCTGAAAAATACTAGCACCTTAAATAGCTTTTTTCCCTTGTATCAATTTTCAAGCTAGAAAGAAGCGCTTCTGTCACTGCACACCCGCATTACAGAATTAACCCAGGCACATTTATCGATGTTGTCCCAAATTCCCCGCCCACTATACACTCCTTGCCAAATCACAATGGCACTTTTGCTGCAGGCCAACTTGCTCATCTGAACCTGAGAGAAACTCTGAGTTGGCCAACAGATCAGCGAGCATGAGGGGTTGAGGACTCCTGTCAGCAAGCACTGATTCCTCATAGCTTTTTTTCCTGCCAGGTCCACTGCGACCGAATGATCTGTGGAAATGTCACGGTCTGAGAGAAATCCTGAGAAACAAAGGCCAGGCATGCCAGCAGTGGTGAGATAGCTGGGTACCTTCTCGGGTGCCAGTCAGCCTGGCGTGGGGACTGCTGCTGCGCCGGAGGCTCCAGGACCTCCAACAGCTTCAGAGGGGCTGACGCACAGCCAAAACCACTTCCCAGCTCTGGCCACGAGTCAGCCAGTCTGGGAGTCCTGAGAGCACTCGGCTCAAGCCAGGGCTTCGTGGCCTTCCTCCCTCCGGACCGGAGGAGATGTGGGGGATGTGGTTGTCACCAGCTTCCCCTGAGTCTGAGCTGCTGGCTCTCTGACAAGCCATCCCAAAGCTCTGGTGATCCTGGCTCCCTTTCAGTCTCCTATGGCGGCCGAGACATGAAAACAGAGAGTAGATGAGAGCTGGGACTCCCAGGCTCCATTATATTTTCCTGGTTATCTTTTCCCGGTTTCCCCTTCACTGCCTTTCGCCTTCTGAGGGAGACTTAAAAATGTTGTTTCTCGTTTCCTTCCAAACCCAAGAACATCCTCCACCATGCACACACGCCAGTGTTTCACAGTGAATGGCAAGTCTTGGGAAGTCTACTTCAGCTATACTGGCAACCCATCTGTGCTGCACACAGCAGCATTTGAGCTCTATGAACCCATACGCTGACCCAGGTGTCACTCACTCAAGCTAAATTTGCCATGAAGCTSCAATAAAACCACACTGAGGTCTCAGCAAGCAACTCACTGTTGACAAATCACTCCTCCCCTGTGCTTGCTTGCACCATCAGCAAAAAGCCCTGGCTCTGGGCCAAAATAATAACTCAACATGAACAGGAGACCACTGCCCGAACYTGCGTCAGGGTGGCTGAAACACAGAGTCCACACAGGACCTCGGAGGCATCTGTCTGCCTGCCTGCCCAGCCAGCTCTGAAAAGCAGAGAAGGGACAGAAGCCACGTCAGGTTTTCTTCCACTGTGCCCACCTCGGGCTCAGTGTACTGAGCAGTGGCCAACTCCACCCCGACTTGCTGAGCCCTGTGCATTCCCCTTCCTGAATGTCTTCCTTTCTGCATGAGGAGAGAAGGAGAAGTTCTCCCCAGTCCTCAGTGCAGGGGAGGATAAGGGTATCAGGACCCATTTCTCCTTCCTGCAATAATAGTTTTTGCCCCTAGGAAAATGATGAAACTTTTTTTTGCTGATACAAAAAACCCTTCTGGCCCACAAGATGAATTACAAAGTGGGAATAACTACACTTGCAAATAAAACAAACATCTACTTTAAAAACACCCTAAGAAATTACATTTAAAACTGTTAGTTAGGTTGCAAAGTAAAACATTAAGCAAGCAGGAAACGCAGGCTTAAACTTTGCCCAGTACTAATTCTCAAACCTCTCTTTCTTACAGTTTCTTAATCTGTGCAGTGAGATTACTTTTATCTCTGGGACAGAAGGAGAAGATAAAGTTGTAGTATTTGTGAAGCGATTGGGTATTATACTGATGGGCGACCCACTGTGGATCATGGTGTGAAAGGCAGCTGCAGAAATAAGCCTGCATCGCTCCTCCCCGCACCCCAATGCTTTATCCTTCCCCGCAATGCCAGAGCCATGCTGGTGTCAGCTGGGGCAGGACATACATGGCAGCAGAGACCAACCAAGGAAGAGAGCAGACTGCAAGGCCTGGGACTGCTAACAACATCCAGCCTATCCAGTTGCAGCCAGAGGCTGGGGCCCTGCCAACACCTCTCTCTGTCCCACAGCTCCTGTCCCGGGCACTTCGTCCCCTGCCCTGCTAGGCCACCTGACCTGACCCATTTATAAAGAAATCCTCCGCATACTTTTTTCGGGCGGGGAAACAGGGGAAGGAAGCTTCCTGATAAATTAGATCTCTGGTTGCGTTCACCTCCTGGCCGTCCTGCTGTCGGTGCAGACATTGGAGGGGTGGGAGCTGCTGCAGCTCCGCAGAGGAACAATGTGCAGCGTGAAGCGGGGGTCAGGCTGGGATAGCTGAGCCTCACAGTCGCGTGGGGAGGATGAAGCAAAACAGCCACCACTTCCCTCAGCAGCATGATCAATTCTGGTGTTTCATAACTTTCAAGAGTGCAGCTTTACCAACTAAATAGTGCTTTCTCAAGGACTTTTTACATGTATACATTAACTTCCTTTTTAAATCTTGCACATTTTCCAAGGAATCAACAGGCACGTCTGTTACCTGATGGGCAATAAAATTCCTTTCATCTCTTATTGAACGAGTTACCCATAAATTTTAAGCTTAAATGGACTCCTAGAAAAAACTCCTTAACACCTAGAAAAAAGGTATGTCAGCTTGGTGTTAATTTTCACAAATAACAGAACACCAGCCTTCAACATGCTTTCTTATAGCCATCTGTTGTTAGGCACACACTGATTCTGCAAGGTACAGAGAGGAGCAGTAATTCAATCATGAGCTAAAAACTTTAATCAAAAAGAAAAGGAAGAGAGAGAGCGCAGTAGTTTCTTTTCTAGCCTTTACCTATATGGCATAGTGGGTGAATGAAGAATCAGCTGGTTTCCATTACAACAATCTGAACCAGAATCACAGCTGATGGCATGGGATGTGGGACCATGCTTAYGGAATGCCAGCAAGTTTTTCGCTCCAAATAAGTTCCAAAATCATGACTACACAGAACACCTCGTGGGTGGCTGAAACCATTTGGCCTCCAGCCTTGGGACTGTCAGCTTGCACAAGCGAGGTACACTCGACTCCCGGCGGTCGGCTGATCTAGTGGGTCAGCCAGTGCAGCCACTGCGTCATGCCAGCACCATTAACAGGGAGCTACCCAGGCCTCTGACACACAAATACAGCATAGAAATATGAGTGCAGAGAGCATTGCTAGCCGCCTGCCTGTCTGCCTAATCAGATACCTGGAGCTGCACAGAGCAAGACTGGGTTTTGTTCTGGTAAATGAGATGGTCTAACCTGGAAATGAAAAGTCTTCCCAGAACAAAGAAAATATTTAAACATAAATTAAAGTTCCTCTCCATTCACTTCCTTCAGTATAGCTGCTCAATAATGAGGTTTAGCATCAGGTTTTTTGCTACACAATTGTTGCCACAAACCTCCTGTTTATGTTTGGTGTTTGTGTATTTGTTTTGTCTCCCTGTGCAGATTTCAGTGCTCTTTGGAAACCCCAAACAAATCTCTGACTGGGCTGCCTGTGAATGAAGCCTTTACTCCCACAGTGTTATGAAAGCAAACACAAGCCCAGGGTCAAGTGCTTCTTTTGTCCCAGTAGTTCTTTCCCACGAGTTCAATCCTGCCATTAGCATTGATTTCCACTCCTTTAATCTGGAAAYGCCTATCACAGCTCCTCAAAGCACTTTTTTTGCTGAAATTTCCCCAAATATTAGAAAAAAAAATCGTTGGCTCCTTACCTTTACCTCCTGTCGCCTGCAGCATCTTCAGATGATCCACTGTCATTTGCAGTATTTCCGCCTTTTCTAATTTGGCAGATCCCTTTGAGATAAGAGACACATCTAAATAAAGGCTTACGAGTACTAGAAACTTTAATTTGATATACTTTCCACTGAGCTCAGCCTTATGGTTTCAATTTCCCCTATCATTAGGACATTCTCAGCTTAATTCTTTCGTGAGCATCTGCTTCCCAGACTTTGTCTAAGGACTAATACTGTCTCCTATCTCCTCATACATGCAGCAGCAGCACAATTTTGCTTTATTAGGGCTATAGCACAGTTGTGGCCTTGAGGGTAGTGTACAGATGACATCGTCATGAAATGAGAGAAATATGTAACTTTCTGGACTTTCTTTTTAACAACAAACACAAATGGAGAGCTGGCAGGATGGGTCTGTGTGGCCATCAATGAAGACCCTGCTGCAACATTATTTTTTGTACTATTACCGGTAGGTGTCCCTGCGGACACACACCCGGCACTGTCCCTCTCTTAATGGCCTGTTAATTTTCAACATGTCATTTGGCTATTGAATATTCCATTCTCATTTTTTGACTGAAAAAACTGCCACACAGTTCACAGTATTTTAAGTTAGTGAGAGGTCTACTTTGCAAGGACTAAATACTGTGAAAAAGAAAGAGTGTAGCTCCTCTTGTCGGTAAAAATCTTTTCTGATACTGATGGTGGCTCACAGAGCTACAATAGGTACTGGAAAAGTACAAAATACAACTCAAGAGGTAGTATTAATATATGAATGTATAAATAAAGCTATTTTGCCTGGTAGCATTCCCTTCAATATCTGGAGCGCACACAAGACAACACAAATGTCATTCCAGTGCAAAAGATCATCCCTTGGCATCAGTTAAAATCAGGGCTGCGCAAGCTGCAGCCATCAGCGAATCGCATCCTGCAAGCCAATTTTTTTCTCTTAGTTATCATCTGGGCCACCTCACTGTCTCAGCCAGCTTCACCCAGGTTGCCCATGTGTGAGTTGGGTAAAGCTTACCCCCTTGTCTACAGCCCCGCTTCAGAGCACTCATCTCTGCGACACTCAGGAGCAGTGCTGCGACTTGGGGAGGGAGGCGGAAGCGAAACTAAACCTCCAGCTTGGAAACTCCAGTGAGCTGAATGTCAAGGAGCTAGGAACGGAGTGATGACTTTGTCCTTGGCATACTGCAGGAAAATGGTGGGACTTTCTGATTCAAATACTGCACAAGCTCATTTTTATACCAGTGCATTTTTTTCAATTCGCTTGTTGCTTTCAATGCTTTCCTCGCACAAAGGTTGGTGCGTGTGTGAATTTTGGGTCAGAATTCCCTGTTTCACATGCAACTATATCCTGTAGTTCTGTCAGACTTCATCTTTTCCATAGACATAGTACAAGCTGTCTCAGTGAGAGTGACTAATAGCTAAAAACTGCATGGTGCTGGGTAATTTCCAAAGGCTCTGTAGGACTTGTTTTATAATGTTTGTGGTTTTCAAGAAATAAACAATAAAATGGGACAAACAACTGTTGTCTCTCGCCCCTGTTTATCTAGCTGAAAATATCYCTGTCACTGTTTTGCCAGAACCAATGCAAGGGCACAGTGACAACTACCAGTTACTAAAATCATATTGCAGGTGACACAAGTGATGCTCTCAACCAATACCTCAAATTTTTTTTTATACAGCTTTTGTTCAGGCCTGGGATGGAACGGGCCTAATTCAGTGCGGTGTTTGCCATGTAGTTACCACTGACATTCAGTACCTCCCAATCCTGTTCTCAGATTTTACTTTCTGGGTTTTTTTATTTTACTATTCCAAGGAAGCCAGGTTACTTATTTTCAGGTGTTTCATTTTTATTGAAATGCACTGTCAGTTCCATAGATCTTCAGACATATCCAGCAAAACAGGAACAGGACTAAATATTCAATCAAAGCCCAAAAAGTAAAATTCAAGATATGGAAAAAAAAAATTTGAATGGCAAAGACAAAATGCCCTTTTACCAAACAGATTGTATTCTAAGCTTTTGGTCTGTAATTTCATGACCAAGGAGCTGAGCCAAAGTTAATTGGATCCTTCCAGACTTCCTACTCAATACTTTCTCACTGGAAGTCTGAATATATCACTGACTTCACTAGCTCACACAACATAGGCCTATTCCACCTCCTAATGCACTGGCTCTAAAGAGTCATTTTAAAACATGGATAATCCAGACTGTCTGCTCCCTTTTCAGGAAACTGGATTGATTAGTTTGCAACAGAAAGTATAGAATTAAAAATAAAGGTCTCTTGAAGTAGGGGCAAAGGAGATTATATTTAGAGATTTAGACAGAAAGCTAATTTACATACAGGTTTGGGAGAGGTGTGTTGGGTTTGTGTATTTTTTTTATTTAATATGGAGTGAAGCACATTTTTAACAAAACCACTACTGGAATTCATCGAAAGAAACAGAGGCAACATGAACACAGTTACCCTTAAGGGAAAAACAAGCCAAAGAATGGAAATGTTTTTCAGCCTTATAATGAATTATGTTTTTAATAGTTTTGCCACAACAAAGCATTTTATTGAAATGCCTGCTTTGTGCCAGATCAGGACACATACAGCATTATTTTAATGAGATTTACAAGAGAACTAACATTGCCAGATGAGATACAGAATTTATGTAAAAAAAAGGGCTTACTTGTTTTTCAAAAGCAGTTGGCACAAGCCGCCTCAGCTCTGATAAACTGTTATTTATACGATCACGGCGCCTTTTCTCTATAATCTATTCCCAAAAAAAACAACACACATTAAGTTTATAAAAAATGTTGAAGGGCAAAATCACAGCACACATGCAAATTGTCAGATGCCAAAATAATTAAATGAAACATACCCCTCTTCTTTTCTTTCTGGCCATGATCTGAGATGTTGTTGTTGGGGAATTTGATCGAACGACAGAACTATTACTTTGCCTGCGAAACAATAAAAGTATGTCAGGTGTTGCACAACTTGACACCACTCTTTGAAGACACCTTAGGTCACCATATTACATATGCATAGTCCCTCTCATGCCATTTTCAATGCTTAGGAGATATGCTTTGCAATATACAGTGTTTTTAAAGGCAGAGATAAACTTCAGTTTTGACTGCCCCAGCATATATTTTGAATTGACAGAACACTCTTCTCGAAATAAAGTCCTTTTCTGGAGACGGTTCACTGTCCAGCTCAGTGGATTTCATTTGCTTTGCATACAAAGCCCTGATTGCCACGTACAGGCTGAAGAACCAAGCCCAAATCCACATGAACCATCTCTATATGCCAACAGGAGTGGTAAGTGCACATACCCGATGACACAACCTCTGCCAGGCCTGCTGAGTTTTGATGTTGCTGCCCATTGCTACACAAGTCCGTAGATGCTCAAGAACGATGCCAGTTCCCATTCTAGGTCTGCTGTATAGTCCGGCATCCGGAGCAGAATTCAAAATCTACTTTTATAACTATACTACCCACGAGTACCAATTGGCCTTTATTTTATCACGAGCGAGCAGGAAAAAAAGTCAGTATCTTTTAATACTCATTTAGCCACTGATGCGCACGAGATGGGGCTTTGGTGCATGAGCCTCTAAATTGGCAGGAGCAGCCCTGACGCCCCTCGCTGTCCCGCAGCGCGCCCAGCCCGGCCCTCCTTGGGCAAACAACACTTCTCGCCTTCGGCTCGCTCGCCGGGTTTGCTGAAATTCAGCTGCTGTGGATCCCTGCTTACTTTTCCACGGCTCATTTCCCACTGGCGCCGATTCCCTTAGGTTGCTCGGCCTGATCAAGAGCGATTTTGGAAAAGGTCTGATTGAAAATGGCAAATTAAGCGGAGCTAATGAACCGCAGCCCGGTGGCTCACAAGCTACTTGAGTGCTGAGGGTAATTTCGAGGCTCAGACAGTCGAACCGCGGGGCTAATTTTTGGTGGGCTACGAACGAGCTGCCAGCTGCCCTGGAGGGGGACATAACAACTCTGCCCTCGGGGGGCCGCCGCGCACCCACCTCTCCCGACGAGGTGTCCGGGTCTCCCCCTCACCCTGCCCCATCTCGGGGCGCACCCGGCCCGTGCAACCGACGGAGACGGCGGCCCCGGGGTGCCCCACTTACCCCGAGTAGTTGTTCTCACTCCCCACGTCTATAGTCTCGTCCATATCGCTGTCTGAGGTAGTTTCCTCGCAAGGTCGCTTCATCGTGTGCACGGCGCGGGAGCAGAGATAAATAAATCCGGGGGGGCTCCGGCACGGCACGGCTCGGCTCGSCACGTCTCCGCACCACCAGCAGAGCAAACCCTCTGAGGCGCTTTCCCACGCCGCGGCACAGCCTCAAGCCCGACGGCCCGCCCCCGGCAAGGCCCGCCCTGCCGAGGGTGACGGGCGGGGGGCCGCCCACCGCCGCGACGCGGAGCCGTGCGGAGGAGCGGGCCGTCGCCCGGCGGGGGCCCAGCCACCCTCGGCTCACGGCAGGCGGGGAGCGGAGCCGGCGCAGGGCCGGGGAGGGCGGGCGCGGGGTTCCGAGCATCCTCAGAGCTCGCCCTCTGGGGAGAAGAAGCGGCATCAGGGTCTCAGCTCTCCGATGGCGCYGGAGGAAGCGGGGTGGCCGGGGCGGCCCCGCTGTCCATGTCTCACCAGGCATTTGGGAAGATCTTGCTCCCCCTGGCCCCTAAAACACGAGCCGGATCAGCCCCCCGCCCCGTACTCCAGAGCCCCAGGCGGTGGCAACAGCCCTGGTCGCCTCTCTTGCGGTGCCACGAGTTGTCTTATCGGGCACACGAGTGCTGGCTGGAGAGTTGTGTAAATCCCGAGAAAGGTATAAATCCCTCCCGGCCGGGCGCGCGGCCCCGGCCGCCCCGTCCCGCTGGGCTCCACGGGCGCGCCGAGGGGTAGCGGGCGCTGGCAGGGCCGTGAGCCAAGCGCGGCGATAATCCGTGCTGGGAACGACTTGGAGGAAGTTTAGCGTCTCGCTTACCGGAGGATCTGTAGCAGGCGGGTTTTATTTTGCTTTTGTTTGTGATTTCCTCACCCCGTTTGTTTGTGTTTTCAAATTCCAGACTTCTGACAAAATACATTCGGAGTGGTATGTTCTCCGCAGAAAATTAATCTTTCAACTCTGGTGACTGTCCCTGTCTGCTTGTTCCCCCCTCTACCCGCTTTGCCGCCTTCCTGGGAACATTTTCACCCGCCCCTGCTGCCGGACGCTGGCCGAGAGGGGCCGGGGCGGGCCGGGGAGGGTTCGGCACCAGCTTGGACACGGCCGCGTTATCCCGGCTCTCGGCGGACATGGAGCCGCGGTCGCTCAGCAGCCCGGAGGACTTGCAGGCTAGCGGCGAGGGTGCTTCCCTTGCTACGACACGGTACTTTGTCGGGGCAGGGGCAGTCGCCTCGCCGCCCCGCCTCGCCGCCCGGGGCTGCGGCTGCCCGGCCCGGGCTCCGGGCAGCGCGGCGGCAACACCTGCCGGAGAGAGACGCGGGGAGCAGATCCCGGCATCGCCGCAAAATGATAGAATGTCAAAGAGTGTCTCTTTCAGTGCGGCGTGGCCCCGCGACCCTCACCGTGGCACCGGGGCCGCCCTGCTCTCGCCTCTCCGGCTTTCCAGGCGGCGACAGCACGATGCTGCTCCGGACCGAGGGAGGAAGGGCCAGCGGGTCGGGGAGCGAGGAAAGAAGGGCTGAAAGGGCTGGTGACTCCGGCTTTCCTTTCGGGGCAGGCTGCGAGCTCGACGGGCCGGAGGGAGCGAGCACCTTCCCCACTCGGCAGCACCGGTGCCGCTTCTGCCCGCGGGCGGAGTTTGCCTCAGCTGCTTTATATTTAGCAGCCGACGGCACCAATGACTCAGTTTTCCACTCGGTTAAATCCCGTGGAAGGTACAGGTGGTTTGGTTCGTTCTCGGTTGTGCGTGCGGGAAAGGGCCGTGGCGAGAGAGAAACCGACGCCAGCTCTTTTGTACGCCAACATCCGCCATCCCTGCAATTATATTTGGTGGCACGTCGGGTGTTTGCCCTTTCATGTGGATGTTGCTGCTATGTAAAGGAACAGCGGGATTTCATGCCTCATTGCCCTACCGGGACATCCTTTTCATGCCCCTGTTTGCAGAGTTACGAAAAGCTCCGCGGCTGCTCAGACACAACAGAAGCGAGCGGCCGCGGGAATGGCGAAGACAGCTCCAGGGAACTTGGGACGCACTCCCCACAATGGCCCCTTTGATGGGATCTGAACAAAAAAGCAAACCAAACCAAAACAAAATAAATTAAAAAACCTCAAACAAACCAAAAAACACCCACGAAAAACCCCCCACGAACAAACAACCCAAAAAAGTATCGGGATCTTTCGGGAGAAGTGGACTAGCAGGAGSAGCCTGCGGCGTCCGGCTGCAATTTGAAGCACAAACGCTTTAGAAATCCGGGATTAGACTCAGCAGTTTTAATGCTCGATGTGGGATTTTCTAGAATATTTGAAAAACCTAAATAAACAAAAAACCCCACCCCAAATTTTCCTTCATTGTCTGTGCTGTAACGACACGGGGAGACCTGGGAGAGCCAGGCCTGCTCCCGCCCGGGACCCTCGTGCTGGGCGCCCCGGGAGCGGCCGGGAAACGCTGCCCTGCCGCAGACATCGGCTCTCAGAGCGGGGCGAGCTTTGGGAGGTCTGAGTTAAACTCCGTGTTACCCGACCTGGGCTGCAGCTGCTCGAGAGGCGCCTGCAAACACGGGGCCACAAGCTCGAGCGTGGGTGTCTGAATCCCCGCTAAAGCACGCGACTCACACGGGGATGTTGGTGTGCTTCCGAGCTGTCTGGGGTTTTGCACGGAAATCTTTAATGTCAGGCATCGGTGCCGCTGGATTTGTAATTTCTGCTCACTCTGGAAATAGCTCCTGCTGCCTTATGGTGGTTTTTTCCCCTGGGACATAAGTCCCGCACGCTGTTCTACAGAAACCCGACCTATCCTATGGTTACCTCCCCGAGTAGAGTTATGTTAGCGTCGTTTGTCGTGGATCTGGCTACTAAATCCTCCTGGCAGCCTCGCTGAAGTCCCTCCTCCGGGGAGCTCCTGTTTTCATTTTGCCCAGATTAATTTTTTATTATTATTTTTAAGAGGTCTAGCTCTTCGGGTGAAGAATTACGGGCTTTCCCGGACGCAGCGAGGAAGGCAGGCCCTTGCACCTCCGCCAGGTCTCGGGCTCGTCCCCCGCGACAGGTGCGCTGCGACAGGCAGGAGCTCCGTGGAGCAGCAGCAGCACCGGGACCCACGGGCGGAGTCTCTCGTTTTCCTTAGGTCCTGGGTGTATGGCTGACGTGTCTCTTTCTCCAGTGGCCCCGCAAAGCGTGGATCCCGGGAGCACTTGCCGCGGCGGGATCGCCTGCTCAGCTAGCAGCACGCAGCGCTGACAGCCACGCATTTGAAGCCCAGAGAAATGCATCTTTCTCCGTTCCCCGTTGCTTTTCCCTCCAAAGGGAAAAACCCGGGCGGACTCGCCGCTTCCCGCCCGCCTGGAGGCTCCGGGACAACCCCCCGCCCACCCCCACCGCCGGCAGGGAGAGCTGAGCGAGACCCGGTCTCCCCAGAGTCGCCCGAGCAGCTTTTCCCCGGGAGAGGCAACCCCGACCGGCGGGAGGGTGGCGGCTCCGCGGAGGCTCCTCGGCTCGCAGGCTTCCTGTCCCGGGCGGGGGGCGTCGGGAGGAGGTCAGGCAGCTCCCCCTCCCTCCCTTCGCTTTGGTTTCTTGCGGGTTTGTTGTTTGGGTTTTTTTGTTTGTTTGTTTTTACTCTTGGAAAACGTGGTGCTCGGTGTGGCTGCGGGGCCTGGAGGCGGCTGTGGGACGCGCCCCCGTGGGTCACACGGGGCCAGCCCGGCGCTCCTGGGCGCGGTGGGGCCGGTGCCCCCCGACAGTGGCTGAGCCGTGGAGGCGCTTCCAGAACTGGCTTGCGAAATAAGCAAAGCAGGACATTTGTCGCTACATCTAGAGAGACGGCTCCCGTGGAGAAGCGACTCCCGTCTGCTCCGTCCCCGAAAATGAAATTTCCTTTTCCCCGAGATTTCAGGATTGCCCCTTTTACACTTCGCTGTGAGGCGTTTAAGATTAATTAGTTAGGGGGTTTAAAGACTATTTTTGAAATGTGCGTGGCCTTCTGAAGGAGCTGAAGTTTTGYTCAGCGGCTCTCTTCAAGAGGACTCCAAATAGTCCGGAGTTTCTTTACTGAACACGGAAGGCACTCAGAGCGATTTTTTAATACTTTACTCTCTCCCTGTTAAACAAACGTTTGCATCCCATTTCCTTCACTCAGTAAGAAGCCCCTTAGGGACAACTGTTCTATAGCTTTAAAGTTACTTTCTTCTTAAGCTCTTGAGAACAGTAGAGAAATACAATTCCTATTCATGGACTATGGACGATGACGCTCTATTTTTTTTCTTTTTCTTGGTGGACTCGTCACTAACTGCCAGAAAAACAAGAGAAAAAGCTTTCTTGATATTTTTTCTTCCTCCGATGTGATTTTAAATAGATGGTTAAGATGATTTCTGGCTGCATTCWTACCAGGGCGGGATGGACAGACCGAAGAAAGCAGAGAACTGAGGAAACCAAGTGTTACTGAGCTGAAGGAAATAATACTCAAAAAAGTGGAAAGACTAAAACGTGTGGCTTTGCCTAGATGGTGACTACACACGGGTGGRTGTGGATACATGGCATTCCACGCATGTCTGCATCGTGGAGTAGTGTTTGACTATTAGCTAGGTTGTAGGATTTTTGCCAGTAGGTCACAGTAGGGTCTGATCTATAGGTGATTCCTGCAGTAGTACTATAACCCCATAGATACCGGTAAAATTGCAATGCCCTGAGGCGGAGGCAATTGCTCCAGTAGATCACTTCAGTTTTGGGAAGGATAAAAAGTGCACAAAGTCTTGCTATAATAAATTTCAAGCTGAAAATGATGGAAAAAAAAAAAGGAAGGAAGATGCAGTGGGTATTTACAGACCTTTCTCAGTAACAACTTTTAATGTTTATCGTTGAGCTACACCTCCACAAATCTGATCTTGGTCAAGTAGTGAAGTTGACTATCAGGTTTTTAGGCTGATCACTGGAAACATAACTCTGCATCCCCTGTCGTGTATCACACTACTTCTCTGCTTTCGGTGCCTACAGAGGTCAATGAACGCACCCTCCTAGGTCGAGTGCTTCGTTCTGGCCCCTAGTCAATAGGTGCTGCCTGCTTGTCCTGTCCTCCCATTCAGTGCATGAAATGCTCTCCCTGAGAGCTGTCAGTACATCGTAAGTGACACGGAAAGACAGGAATACCTCTTCTGGCTCCCCCTGTCCGGTGATAACGAGGGTGATTGAACAGCACCCCAAGGAAGAGCTGCTGGACAGGACAAACCCTGCAGTTGAGAGCCTCATCCTTAACTCTTTGCACCTTGGCACACTTCTTATGTGAGTTCAGGCACTCAGGACAATTAATTAAATTAACAAAAGGTGTAAATTAAAAGTGCCTGTAAACTGTATTGAAACTCAATTTGCATGCTCTTATTCACAACAGAACTGGCTGCAATTTGATTTAGATTAATTCACTTTCAGAATAAAATAACATTGAATAGAATAAATGCAGCTTTAGTTTTGAATGGACATCTACGTAGAATTCTATGTGGTTTAACTAATCCACTCTAAAAATTAGCTCTGTTAATTTTCCTGGGCATTTCCATCTCGGCTAGCTTGCCTTGTCCCTCTATTTTAGGCTCCTATCAGTAAAATTGAAATAGTAATTTCCTGCTAAAGTTTAAAGTCATTGTGTGAAGGGTCTTGGTAACTACAGCATTTTGCCTGATACTCGGTGTATATGTTCTGCAAAAGCCAGGTCTTGATTTTGTATACATATGCAAAATTCTTGCCTAGTAATATTTTACAATGACTGTTCCCAGCTGTACATGACCAGGGGAGACATGCAGCAGTGGAGAATTAGGGCATCACTGTGGATTTTAAACTTTCACTGAACATCTCCTTGGCTTTGACTCTGTGTTTTCTTCAAAGACTATGGGCCAAGATTTAAGAACTCTCTAACTTCAGTCATCTTAATGAAGGGCTTCAATGGTGTTAATGGGAACTAGGGCACTTCCTTTACCAGTGGAAATCAGGCCACTTAATTACCTCGCAAAATATAAAGAACATAATCTCACTGTTTTTTGCACAACATGAATTATGAACTTTTATTTCTTTTAGAGGTAGCTCTATTAAAATCCATAGATCTGTATCAAGAATAAAACGATCCTATTATAATGGAAATAGAGTACTTGTAAAAATGAGCACATAATCGCAGCTCTCTCATTGAAACTCATCTGTGTTTAAATAAATTTTCACAGTGGTGAAGCATGGTTTAATTCACTAGTAACTGTGGCAAGGCTAAATAAACACATCCTATGTTGAAAATGGGGACCTTGAATTTTTGTAATAAAAATTTGGTGGGTTTTGAACTAAAGGAATTCTATCTTTTTTCTTTTTTCAGTTCCTTCTTTCTAGTCAGCTTTTTACAGCATTTCCCTTTATTTCTTTTATGTTTTCACTCCAAATGGAACTTCTTTCGTGCTTTTTGGATGCCAAACCCCAGAGAATTGTCATTATTTGAGATTTGCTGTTGATTGCTCCTTTAAGATAAAACCAAAAATGATTTCCAGAGAGTTAGGAAGGAACCAGTTTTAAGGGAGTGATAAGATTTTAGCCAAGATTTATTTATGAAAGAAAATAGTGTAACGTCTCCAGGCTTCAAATGTAGCTGTTATAATAAAGCACTTCACCTAATGCTCTAAAAATACTCATGTATATAGACTGTGCATATAATAGAAATAAGCAACCCCAGATATTCTGGATAGATCCATGATATTTTAGCAAACTTCCTCAGGAACAGTAGTCCTTATTGACACTTGGAAGAGACTTCTAAAATACAGATCCTGCAAAACTAGGTAAGGAAAAGGACACACTAAACATCTGCTTGTCAGTAGAAGTTATGATCTCTGGGACAAAAAAAATTATTAATGAAAACATCTTCCAAGTCTTTGAAATTAAACATGTAGGATCAACATGAATACTCAGCTGGCAAAATTTGTACCCAAGTTAAACAGGCATAAATTCAATCAAGAGCCAGTCATACCCCACAGAAGAGTTTGGATCAGGATTTTCAGCCAAAGAGAAACTGGTTTTCCCCAAACTGAGAGTTTTACACACTGCCATGAATATATGTCCGTGTAGAGAACAGTTCATCTAAACTACAGAAAGGTCCTTTTTGCCAATCACTGTCCAAGGGAGAGAAGTTGTCTCTGTTCTGTTCTGATTGGTTTTGTGTCTTATGACTGCCTGTGCTTAAACAAGTATTTTTGTGATTCTTTAGTTAATATCATGTTTGATCCTGCTGAGCCTAATGAGGAAAACCTGTGTTGACTGGATATGACTTTTGCTTCAAGAAGGAAATTGAAAAGCTCTCTCTGTAGGAACTGGGCCTAATTCCAATTTTCTTCTTACTTCTAAAAGAAAACAATTTTGTGAAGGTATTTTTGATTTATAGTGATAAACTTTTTTTCTCTCCTTAAAAATTTTATATTACTTTGGTAGTATTTTAACATCTTTCTAATTCATTTTATTCTGATTATATTTTTTGCTTTTTTTGTTACATAGGGTTGCAAATAAATATGTCATATTACAGCAAAAAGAGATTAGACTTTGAGAGGAAAGCTCTGCAGCTCTGAGGACGTGTCAGACTAATTGTCCGTGACTTAAAAAGTGTTCACTGTTCTTTGTGGTAAAAGAGAAGAAAAATTCTATGCAGACTGAAGGCTTTCCAAAATGCTAAATGCTTTCTTTAGCTTGGTAAGTCGTTTTCTTGTGTTTCATTTTTTATGACAGATGTTAACCAAAGCACATTTAAAATTACTGTGAGAGCAGATTGCTTTTGGTGCTTACCAGTTCTGTGTGGGTGCTGGTGCTCAACTTTGCGAGGAGCAGAGGTGCCATTTTCAGACCCATGCTATTCCTTCTTCAAGCTCCATCGCAGGACCTGAGATGGCTGGCTGCACTTCCTCAGGCCTTCGGCCTGGGAGTCTCCTTCCCTGGATATGTTCAAAAGCTGTCTGGACACAATCCTAAGAAATGTGCACTAGGGCTGCCTGAGCCAAGGGGTTGGAATAGATGACATGCAGTGGTCCCTTCTGACCTTATTCTTTCTGTGGTTTTGTGACCCTTCTGGAATTACAGCAAATGGACATCCCCCTGCCAAAACACCATGAGGTCCCCAGGTGTTTTTATCCTGGTGTAAAGGATAAACCAGATGTTGCTTTTTCATGTTTCCTCCCTCCAGCTCCCAGGTTAGCCACTGTTGTATTGTTTTTGACCATGGAACGCTTTTTTTAGCTGAAGATTTTAGCTTTGTTTTCTGAGCCAAATCTCAGGTCTCTGAAACTTTCTCTTCTTTGGGGCCATTGCTGCTGCTTGGAAAGCTGCCCTGGCCTTCTCCAAATCTTTCTTCTTAGCTTTCTTTCTGGCTGTCGCTTTATTTTCTACTGCTCTTCATGAGACATGCTCCCTTCCTTTTTCCCAGCTCCATCTCTGGGAACAACCTGATGATGTCTCACAGAACTCAATTTCTAGCAATGATTTCCCGGTCACAGAGTGGCTTATTACATGGTGTCTCTTTTGATAGACTCTTCCTCTTCATATGTCCTTCTCCCATCTTTGTCCTTTACACAGCCGACACTGAACTTCTTTCTTCTCAAAGCTCTTGTCTTCTCTGCTTCCTTGAACAAGGCTGGGAGCATCAGTTCTTTCAGTCTTGGTGAGAAAGGCTTATAATGCTGGTGCCTTCTCCGCCCTCTTGTTTGCTTAGATGTGAAAATTGTCTCCAAGTGCAGCTATTAGATCTTCCTACAAAAGCAGAGGATAATCTGACTTTTCTGCTAGGTAGACTAAATTTTGTTCAGGCTTCTGCCTGTCTTGCCAAGCACATCTCCTCTCCCTGCTTCTGGGCCTTTGAAAAGCTGTTCAGTTCATCCTCCTGGTTAATAGCTCTGGCCACATTGCTCCTGTCACTCCTTCTGGATCACTCATTCCTACTCTGCCTCAAATACCCTGCCTTCACCATCTTGGCCCTTCCCCAGCCCTTCCTCATTCCTGCTTTTTCTCTTACCATATTCTCTCCTCCCTTCTGCTAGTTTGCTCAGCTACTTATCTGCTTTCCCTGTTCCTGTGTATGCAGGGTCTCTGAAGCTCTGGTGGATTTTCCAGACACTCTCAGGGTTAGCAGTGGTTTTGTGGGGCTCCTAACATGAGGGCTGTGGTGGTTGTCTGTGACATCTTCTCAGATTCACCATACTGATTTTCCAGGCTCGGTGTGTGCTCCCCACTGCAGACTAGCTCCAGCATTTTCTGAGTTAAATTACAATACCACTGCTAGTTTATCTCCTGTATTACCTTTAAATTGTCTCTGGGCCTAAGCATAGGTGCCTTAAACGCCGAGTGCCCCCAGGGTTACTAGGTTCATGTCCATAAGATGTCAAAATGTTCCCCTCAGTCTTGGAGCTCCTGCTGTCTGGAAGCCCCACACCAAGGTACTTCAGCGTGCATGAGTTTTTTTTTGTGAGGTGACATGTCAGAGCAGTGGCACTTGGACTCCATCACCTATCCATCTCTGTGGGAGATTTGGGTTCCTGCAATCAGGGGGGATTTTTCTTCCCTGATAGGGGAATTCCAAGCTGGAGCTGCAGTCCAATGGCTCTGTCAGGGAAGAGAGAGGTGAGAGGGATAAGCTACAGAAACATCCCTGCTGCTGCCCTTCCTCAAATGCCAGAGGGGCCAAACCTTCCGGCTGTGAGAGGGAATCTGACAGTAAGGACAACAAGGGAAAATCTTCTTCCTGGTATTGAGTAAGGAGAGGGGATGGTCATGCAGAGCAAGTGCACTGCTGGAGGCAGTTGCCAAGTATCTGACAATTTGAATTTGGTTAGTACCCACACAATGGGTACATGTCACTACAGAACTTGTATGTTCTGCTTCTGAAACCAGGTACCCTGCAGAGCTCAGGGGCTCAGGGCACAGTTCCATATAGAGTGAGATTTTTGCTGTGGTTACAGAAAGGCCAGAGTCCTTGTGCTCTATAAGTCCATGGGATCATCTGAAGTCCATCACATATGTCATTAACAAAACAGCGTCTCATTTTTTCCGTACAATAAAACATAAAATAGCACAAGTAATACATATTTAGATTTTCAGGACCACTCTTCTATGCARAGTTTCTCCAGGAATTTTAACTTTCTTCTAATTAAAATTATCTCAGATAAAAACACTGCAGTAAAGAGAGAAAGACAGCTAACAGACCAGCTATAAAGAGGAGGTGCCAGCAATGCATTACAGTCTAGAGAGAAGTGTCTGAGTGAATTGTCAGAATTGATTTCTTCTGTATTGATCTTAAATGGGAAGTAAGGAGACTACTGGACTGATGCTAAATAGAGCATATAAATTTATTTAAAATTTAGAAGATCTGGCAATAGCAGTGAGGACATGAGCATGACAGAAAGCAACCTGAGGAGCTCAGGAAACACAGCCCAACTTGGAAGGTGAATCATGAGAAATGGGGGTGCATTCCAGTGAGCACGGGGGCACAGAGTATTTTTAGCACAGCAAGTCTATAAAGCAGCTGCAGTACCTCAGCTGGTGGAATGGCCGTGCACTTGCGGAGCAGGCCTGCAGAGGTACCAGGGGAGTAAACCCTCTTGGTGCAGCTAGCTGCTGTCATGTCAGAGACAGAGGCAGGCCATTTAGCCCACTCAGAAAGCTCAGTAAGAAAGGGGTCAGCACTTGTTGCTCTCCCTTGCGTGTTTCATGCTGTCCTTGCCTTCTTGTTCAAGCCACAGTTTTTCAATTCAGAGTATGCCTTGTGCAGGGATCAGAGTAAATACAGGAAATATTTAGAGAGGATGATAACTCTGTGTAGAAAGACAACAGAATTTCATTGCTAGGGTCGGGGTAGTACAAAGTACACCTGTCCACAACACACCTTTGTCCACACAGCTGTTTCTCGCCTTCCCCTTCCCTGTGGGCATAGGGAGCATTTGCTTTCCTATCACCACCACTCTCTTTTTTCATGTGTACCTACACAGGTTAAGACTTCAGCTGTGAAAAATTTAAGCCCTTAAAAACCATTGGAAGAACCTGCTGAGTTAATTTTAGTGTAGCCAGTTTTTCAGTCTTGGGTTGGTTGGACTTGAGATGTTTTGCTGGGGTTTCATGGTTGCTGGCAAAATGACTAGACAAGTATTTCACGGAGTCATCTAAGGAAGAAAAGAAAACATCCTAACAGAACACATTCCAGCAGATGACTAACTTTTAAAAATACGTTTTGATACTTGCTCATATAACCCTACATCACATATAAAATTGTAACAGATGAGAAAATGCACCGCTGACATCTCTTTTCCTACATCAATAAGAATGTTGTTCAGTAAAGACATGTTCAAATATCTCTTGTGAGAGATATTACAAGCATTAGAGCATAGGGTGTGATAAACACTTGTTCTGAAATAATGGTGTAACTGATCTGCTGCTATTTTATACTTCAGTAGGCGTGAGTAGACCACACAATGCCTTATACAAAGACCTCTGGTATTTTAGTAATAGGAACATTCTCATTGATTTATATATTAGCACCATCGCATAGCCTAGTTATTAATCACTTCATCAACCGTTAATTGACTGAATACCTAATGCTTTAAAATCTCCATCTTGTTAATACACAGTAAGTCAGCTTCTAAGTATGGTAGCAATTCATGTTGAACTATTTCCCTTGTATTTTTTAACAGATTGAGTGCTCTTCTTAGACTCAAAATATCCAGACTTAGTGGCTCCCACATAAAAATTAAAATTGTTCAAATGGCAATGCTGCAAAACTCCAGTTCAAAGGGTGAAAGTTTTGCAAAATGTTCCAGTAATAATAAATGTAAATTTTGCTATGACCACTTGGTGTCATCTAGTCAGAGCTAATTAGGTTCTTACTCTAGACTTGGTTTTAGTGTTAAAAAAATCACATTTAATCTTGATTATCTGAGACCCAGAGGAGCAGCACTAGATCCTATTCTCTTCAGGTGAGTTCTTCAGAGACCACATTGCAGTGTCACCAGAAGAGTACCAGGCTTACAAGTCTATTCCCTCTTAGAAAGGCTGCTTCAGGAGCAGGCCTAGGCATGTGACTGAGACTTTTTGCCCTGTTTGCGAAGTTATTTTGCTGCAAGTGCTACTGGAGAGCAGACAGGTGAGACTGCTTGCTATACCTGAGATCAAACACAAGGGCCCAGTGTCCAGCAGACAGCACTACTACGTGACACAAGTGGAGACTTCAGGAAGCTCCCATGAGAATCTGGTGTCAGCTCAGGACAGCTCTTCATTCACCCTGCAGCTTGAGCCCTCTACCTCTTTGCCAGTCTGCTGGTGACAGGAAAATACTCAGCCCTCCAATGAGACAAACAACGCCATATCTCTGGGGATAAGCACATTTTTCAAGAATTTCGTGTGAGGTGGAACATTTGGAATAATTTTTTTTTTCTTTGTAAAGAGCCTTCTCTGTTCTGCTCTCCAGTTGGGTGACCCTGCATTGAGTTACACCCAGCCAATGTGTAATTGCTTGGAACTGGATCCAAGGCTTGGAAAATCTTTTTGTGTTTAAATCTGTACCTAATCAAATATCTACTCACTCTGTGAGGAGCAAGAATGTAGAGCGGAGAGGGGGAATATTTCCCATTGGCAGAAATTAAAGGCAGTGTTTTGGTTTGGTTGCTTTGCAGCCACTTAAATTCAGCTTACCAGGAGATTGGGTTAGAGAGAGGATGCTTTTGAAAGGGTTTTAATTGTTTCATATATCACAGTTTGCTATGTTTTAAATATTTATGTCAATTACCTTTGCTGCTGACAGTCTAAGGAATCCAGTTGTGTCTGGTGCTGCTTACCACAAAATTGTAATATGGAGAGTATAATGGAACTGGAAAAAAAACAGAGGTAGAATTAAGCGCAATTAGTAACATGCAAAAAATGAGCAGTTGGTTACTTATAAGAAAGAAAATGGTCACACCTTGTCAGCACTGCAACAATCCGGTGATTCAAAGATCAGAACATTGCAGATTGATGTTGACAAACTGGAGTGAATTCACATAAAATAACTCACCCCACTGCTGGACTTTAAGGACAGGTTTATGGGAAAGATTAGGACAGCTAGATAAAGCCTGTCTGTCTGGATACTTGCATAACAGTAATGAATATGATATATAGTGCTGCATGGTGAAGGGCTCAGTGGAAGTTGAGGGACTTTGAACCACTTACAAAGTTGCAGGCTGTAAGCATGAAGAGAGGAAAGAAGTGGGGAAGGATTGCTGAAGGAGCACAAGTGCTAAGATGAAAAGGAGGAAAGCTCCTGCCAAACACTAGGAAATATTACCTCCTGTGAGAACTGTTAGGCTGTGGTCAGAAGTTATACAAAACCCCTTAGCTGAGTCATTTAAACTGAATTGTAAAAAACACTCTAGCAAATATGCTGTATTGGCACAGAGCAAGCCTAGATCAGGAACAACCAGCCTACTCCCTGGTTTCCTTTTTCCCAAGGGCCCTTTACTGCTAGTGTGGTAGATATTAATCGACTTAGCAAGAAGCAGAACAGGGATGGCTGGAGGCAAAGAAGGAAAATTCAGTACATGAGTTTTGTGCATCGTGGGAGCTCAGCATGGCCGCTCTCAGGCACATGCAGCAGCCCCGTGGACATGGCACTGRCCGGCAGGAGCCACATGTGCCACAATGAACTGTATCAGCTCAGATCTAATCTTCCCTGTGTTGCTGATCAAAGGGGTCTGCATCAAGAGGAACCACCAGGAGACATAATGGGGCAACCTGGGGAATCTGCAACAGTTGCTCCCATTGCATCCATGTTAATGGCTGGTTGTGCCTGTGGAAAGGGAGTGAGAGGCAGGAGGCTTGCAAAGACACTTCACCTTGCCACACTGATGTGTTTTCACCCCTTTCTAGCACCACCACAGGTTTTCCACATTTTTAGTTAAGAAGAAAAACAGTTGAATGTGTCACTCTGCAGATTTTATGTTTCCTTCCTTTCTTGTATTGATAAAGCAGGAGTTATGGGGTTTTGGGGGAAGCTCTATGGCAGTTGCAGGCAGTCTGGAAAAAAAGGATAATTGCTCTCTTGGAAGCTTCAGGAGAAAGCTGCAAAGTGAAAAATATTGTTCTCTGCTGCATGGAAAATGCTGGGTCTACTTACTCATCCTGCTGAGGTCACCACGAAAGCTTGGTGGTGCCCAGCTGCATCCATCATGCGCATCTAGTTATTTGCTTCTCCAGGAGACTTCTTTCTGTGGCTTTACCCCATCATGGCCAGCACTGTGTTCACCTGGCTAAAATTAATTTAAAACACAGTTTTTAGCATCAACACTGTCTTTATTGTGAGGGAATATTTGTGATTTTATGAAGTCTCAGTTCTCAGTCTGTATTTGTTGGCAAGTCTTGTTTTTGATTTCATTTATGAAGGCCACCTCAGAGTATGCTGTGAAGGCGATCAACAGGGAATCTCATTTTCACAAGCACCTCTAATTTCATCATAGCAAAATGACCCCAAACACACAAAGAGTTAAACACATTAAGGATTTTAAWGTGCTTTGTATTTAAGTACACCTCCAAGCTGCAGAAATGTTTTCTCTGGTGAAAAATGTKATTTGTATTACACAGCTGGGCATGGGTTGGCCTAAGGAATAGATTCACAATGGGACATTAAAGTTTTGACTCTCAGCATTGGCTGGCAAAACCCATGTCTTTAACTTGGGCTCCTGAGGACCTGCAGGCATGTTATCGGCAGAGTGAAGTGCCTCTGAACAGCAGTCACACTCTGGGATGTGTAGTGACATGTGTAGTGGATGTAAATGATGTTTACATGTTGCTTAGCCGGCTAGGAGGACACATCATCGGTAAGTCCAAGCTCCAGGCCTTTCTGGATCTCCGATGCTGATGCTGGGCTGCTGTGGGACACATGCTGAACCTCTCCCCTCAAGGTAGACCCCAAAGCATTCCATGCTTGAAGTTTTCAACAACAAAGCCAGACTGGTCTGAGGTGAGTGATGGAGAGACTGGGCTTACCCTGGAAAGAGATGAGGGAGAAGGAAAGTACATATATGAGGCAGAGAGCTCAGGAAGAGCCCAGCCTGCTCCTCCTGCTCAGGGGTGGATGTCTGGTGTAAGGAGCGAGGACCTCAGCAGCAGGTGCTGGTCATGCAAGGCCAAGAAGCAAACCCAGTTTCTCAGGCCCATGCCAYCAGCAGAGCAGATCACAGGACTGCCATCCTCTGCAGCCATGGCCCTCCTCAGCTGCTAACGCCCAGTCCCAGCCCTGTGCTACAGCCAGTCCTTTGGAAAACAGCCAGGCTTATCTCTTTCGCTCCAAATCTCCTTAGAGATGAAGTGCTTGTTCCTTCCATGCTTCAAAATTGATGGATGTGGGAGAGGATATTCACTTTCACTTCCATTGAAGTCATGGCCTTTTGAGATGACCATAAAAACAAAAAGAATGAGCAGACCTGCTCTTTGCATGGACAGCACTCTGAACAAGACCCACTGCCAGCCTGGTGTGGGGGAAGAAACTTTCATGATTTAGTGACACCTGACCTCAAGTCCAACCAGCACAATCCTTCTCTAGATATTTAGAGAGTAATACTAATAATTCTTAATTAGAGTACTTAATACTTCTCAAGTGTTTAAATTCTAGGGAATTTTGATCTAGGGACCTCTTTTATTGTGATGTATTACAGCAGGGGAGGCCAGACTCAGCCAGAGACTTTTTGCACATGTGAATGTGCGAGTTGCAAGATGGTGGGATGTTCTGCAGAACATGTCCTCTGGCAGAGCCTTTGGCTGAGTGTGTTAAATTCTCACTGAACTGCAAAAGACAATCCCTTTTCTCTCTGTCAGGCTTACAGGCTGGGTAGCAAGATGTGGACTTGGATACTTTTAAACTCTAACAGGGTCTGTGGTCTGTTCATTTGATAATGTATTTTTAGCAGAATATGATAGGTATCCTGTTCTAGGAGAAAAATGCAATAAAAACTCCAGTGAATAAATACAAGTTTTTGCTTTCAACACTCTCCTCCTGGACTCCTGCTGTCAAGTGGCTGCAGAATTCAAAGACATTATTTTGGCGGTTCCAAAAATCTGTCATACAGATCTGAGTTTTTTTCTTTGTGTTTGTCAATGTGTGACTAAGCACAAGTATTACAGGAAACATGGAAATGTTTCGGCTTTAAAGAATGGCTGTGGAAAAAGACCTCCTACTGATTAACAACTGTTGTTTAATAAAATAATTTTTGGATGTCCAAATTGCTGATTGTTCCAGTGAGGGTTACATTCTGACCAGAAGGGATCCCACCAGTCCCATGTCATCAGCCTGTGTGCACTGAGAAGAGGCTTTTCTGCAGCCATTTCCTGCTTCAAAACAATGGAGCATGAGAGATGCCCATCTTTGCTCCCCGCACTGCTTAGCACAGTCTCTGGGGTGGCATCAAAACCATGGGAGAAGGAAGTAGGAAAGGAGCTGGACTGTGAAGTGGTGTCTTTGTTTCAGAGATGTGACCCACTGGAGAAAAGTGCAGCTAGGATGAGAACAGAGAAGATAACTCATGCTTGCTGAGGCATTGAGGGTCAGTGTGGGTGTATCAGGAGCTAGCTGGAAGGAGAGCAGAGAGGGCCAGAGACCCACAAGAAGTTCACCAGGAGCTTCTCTATTCTGAATTTCTCCCTCCATAGCAATGTCCAAGCCCAGCTGCTCTTATGCTGTCCTCTGCAAGGCTGGCACTCAGGGCCCACTGCACACACCCCAAAATCCTGGTTGGCACTGAGGGTGTTTTGTTGTAATTGTGCTCATTCAAGTGCTCACATACACACACTCACACACGTGCACACACAGAGACTTTTATCTCTGTTACATTTTGTGCCTGTTCTTGCTGTGCTGTGAGGCTTTGATCTAGTTTGTCTGCCTTGCGAAGTGGCAGAGAGCAGCTGGATGGCCTTTCATAGGTGATGTGGGCAGTGCTGCAGCTGAGCTCTCCACCTTGAACCAGGGCCTCGTTCAGCGTGTCATTTACGCACTCCGCACTCCGCATGTTCCCTTTACCAGTTTCGTTATGGACACACTGCTTCAGCTCCATGCAGCAGGGTATTCTTAGTCTAAATGTGGCTGAAGGCAGCAAATTAATGTCACTGCCCATTTTAATGTTGGTTTGTTTGTTTTGTTTTTTCTTTTTTTTTTAATAGGCAGCCAGCAGATGTGAGCAAGAGTTGCTTATTGACATTAATCATTACCCTGTTGATAGCCCTGGGCAGGCTGCTTTAATTGACCAGAACTGAATCCAGTAATCATATCATGGAAAATATACATCACATTTATTTCAGTAGCACATCTGAATTACAGTAATATGAGTTCATGGCAAAATTCTCAGTGACTACATTAGAAGCAGGAGCAGAGCCATTGTCTACTAGCACAGATGTAACTGAGCTGTGCCCCACAGTCTGCTGTGCTTAGGCAGGACAGCAAGGCTATGTCCAAAAAGTCATAAAATTACCCTCCAGGATCCTGCAGACCAAGCCCTATTCAGACAAATAAAGAGAAGTCCGTGCATGGTGGTTGTAGAAGTCTGTCTTTCATTGTTTCCTTTGAGTATAGCCGTTCGGTAGGAGGGATGGTCACAGCCTCTTCGAACAACAGAAATGCTCTAGTAAGAATGCATAAAAGAGGCCATCCAAAAAAATAATAATTACAGAAGCTTTTCATTTTACCCAATTGCCTACAGAAAATGATAGTTAAAAAAACACCTGAGAAAGTAAAGCAATGAATAAAAATCTGAGATTTAGTTTGATCTCTTTATGCCTGGGAAAAAATCCCAAGAACTTAATCAASAAACAATATTGGTATATTGACTAATGTGTTAATGAATTCAATTTTTGTTAAATATATCAGCATGTTAGATATTACATGGAAAAGAAAGAAGGATGAATAGCTGGCCAACATAGTCAATTGAGCCTATTTTTTCCATGGTGAATGCAAGGTCTGTGACCTTTGTTCAACAGAATGGTTGAGAGATGAGGTCTGGGACTGTGTTAAGTTACCATGAATGGCAGAATCCAGGCAGAGCAGATGTGATTAGTTGCCTAAACTTGACTGTGGATATATTCCTGTGAACCTTTTCTCATCCTGTTCCATGCGACAACATTCTAACAGCTAAATATTTACTACAATTAATTTAAAATGTGAATGAAGATGCTGATTTGTAAAATATTATATCTTGAGGATGAGCAGACTTCTTGGGCTCAATGATTGTGAATATATTATACGTTTCACATTAACTATTTGTATTTGTAGTTGTTATAGTGGTTTGCTGACATTAAAGCTCCAAATAGCCAAAATGTCTCTTTTGAAAYGGTAGGAATATAAACCGGTAGGATTATGTACCGTATGCAGATTAAGTTACACTTAAGTGTAACTCTTGTTCAAAGTTTTTATATAAATTAAGACCTTATTTTACAGGGGAAAAATGAAATACCAAAGGCCTTACAGTGAGAGTTGTACAGTTATTTCAAACATTGAAGTAGTTTATCAATATAGGTTTTTAAAGCAATGCTGATGTAATTTTTCATGTAATTTTAGGTAACACCGACACCCTTAGACTTTGCCGTTTCTGAGAAAGGAGAAAGAATATACTGAAAAGCAGAGTACATGTGCAGTAAGATATACAATGTACACATGTGCAGGTATGAAAAAGGTAAGTAGTCCTTAATTACATCATTGCCTCCTCTCTTGCAGAAAAGGTGTGTTTTAATCATCAGAGAGACCTGCAAGGGCTTCAGAGAGGCAGCTGGGGAGGATATTGGTGAGATGGATCAGAACAGTCTGCTAGTACTAGTCCAGGGAGGTTTGAAGAAGAGGTAGAACTGAGGTAGAGACTAGAATTAGTTTATTTTTCTCTATATTGAAGTGGTTTTGTATGAAATAATTTAATTATAGCTTACTTAGTAGGAAGGACAGTCTCTTCATAGTAATGAGTAAACTTCTGGAGATGAATTGATGTTTGTAGCTTACCTTCAGGAGGAGATGCATTTTTCATATTCTTTAAAATTCTCAATTTCTTTGATGTTTTCATCTTTCTTTTAAGCCATCATGATAATGCATAAAAATTAGACAATACCCAGAATTTAACCTTTTTAATTTCAGTCCCGTAGTAATAGAAATATTGCAGCATGTAAGACAAAAAAATTCTGAGAAAATACAAAGTTAATTGACTGCTGCCTCTTATCAAACCATGTACTAATTCAGATTTTGGAATTCATGCCAATTTTAATCTCAGTTTTCAAACCCTTTTGTTAGTAGCCAGAGAGGAATGGTAATAATGATKTAAATTATTATCTAGCTTGATCTATGTGGAATCTCCTTAGAAAACCTTGCTGTGTGTAGTTTAGACACATTCTTGAGTGATTTGTTGTCTCAGGCCCTCTCAGCCCAGGCTGAATGTCCTAGGGGATCATGTGATTTCGTTGTTGCAAACCTTTGACAATAAAATCAGGAACAGAGTAGAGTTGGAACCCATCTTTCCATGGCGTTGTCCTCAACTCTCTTCTCTGTATAGACTTGTACTTTAGAGCACTGGTGAGAAGACTCACGGTTCTGCTGCCTTCCCTGCATTCTAAAAATGACTGTTGGGTTGGTAAGCTATGTCTCCAGTGGAAATATTAAAAGACTTAAGCTATCAAGACTGAATTTCATTTTCTTATACTTCCAGAAAGGATTGAATTATGTTAATGATGGTTTCGTGTTTGAATTTTTCCTTGCAGAGCTGTAGGGACAGCATGTGAAGGCCTTTTAATAATGAAATGCTCACCTAACTGGCTGGGTTTCCAGATTTTCCTCTGTTCGTCCTCAATAAATGCACAGACTGAATAAAACTCACCTCTTTCTGTTTAGATGTTTGGCCCCAGCTGTTTTTCTGAGTTTCAGAATCTTTACTAGGAGAAAAAGAAGACCCCGAAAAATGTGATGCTACTTTACAGAGGACAAATCTTCTATTTCTACCCTGACATTAAACTCTTAAAGGTGAACAAAGAGGGAGACATGTCTAGAAGTGCACAAAGAAGCTGAGCTAATTAAGAGAGCTCCCACTGCCTCCCTTCATGAAAGCTGCTATGCTTTTGAAACCCTGGAGATGGTTTCACTGTGGATTTGTGAGGTTAGGAATACAGCTGGGATGCTGAGACTGTGGGCTGGGTGGTATGTATAGAATGTGTTTGATCAGTTTCCCTGGTTGTATTAGAAAGAGATGGCATAAAACAAATGGGGTGGAAATAGGCAGAAAGGATGAGGAGTTCCCTCTGGGATAGGTCTGAACTGATTTAGATTGTGGGAATTTTCTCTCTGCGTGTATGTGTGTGTGTGTGAGCGTGTGTGTGTGTGTGTGWGWGTGTGTGTGTGTGTGTGWGTGTGTGTGTGAGTGTGTGTGTGTGTTGAATGTATTTTTCCTGGGGATTTCAGTGATAATTTTTTTTCTCCTAATCTTTATCAGTGTTACAGAAAACATTTTTGAACATTCAGAAACATGAGGCTCAAACCTTGCAGTTCATCCCTGCAGATGTAAGCATGGCATGCTACAGCCCTGCTTTCTGTATACTGACATGCAAATAGCTTGTTAATCTCATCTTGCACCATTACTATGATTCCTTACTTGTTTTCTACCACTTTCAGGTATTCAACACAGTAAAAATACTTTCCTTGTCTGAAACATCATCGCTGAGGGGGTACTTGAACAATGCTGTCTCTGGCTAAATATATGTGGTTCTGGCATGTTGGATAAACAGAATCTGGGTGATGCAGGACATGGTGCCTCTCTTCACAAGCCACTGAGGATGAATAATGAATCTTCACTGCACCCCATTAAATCCACCAATGTTAAGGTTACCCAGGAGATCACAACACATTAATGAAGAGATCCATATGGCAGTCAGCCCTTTCCATCATATTCACAGGCAACAGCTCCTTCACTCTTATTCTTCAATAAGAATATGAACAAGCCCTTTACACTGTCTCAAAAAGCATCAAAATCCTTTTCTCTCCTCTTCCCTGGTGAGACTAACCCTGATCATCTGATTCCTGTATCAGCGAGGAARGACTTCCTCACTCGACAGGACCATGGATAAACTTGGCAGAAAGCAAAGAGCACTAATAATAAAAGATGTTGTAATGTTTCGCTGTGTTTACAAGACCCCCGTATGCTCCATGTATCATTTGAAATTATATTGAAGTGATTGATTTTTATTTAATTACTACAAGATAAAACATTTTCAGAACAGCTCAAGGGTTTTGGAAGATTAAATAAAGAATTCAGAGTCTGTCTGAGAAATTCTGTGTTTGGACCTGACTCCACCCATTAAAAACTGTTACTCAGTTAAATGGGAAAATATAATTTTGCTTCAGTTTTCTTTCTTTTCTATTATAAAGATGAGAGCTGCACTGAAATTCTATTGGGAAAGCAATACCAGTAAAGCATCACCAATAAAGAGAAAACAATGTTCAAGTTTGCTTGGAGTCATATATATACAGCCTAATCTTTCAATGAATCTTCCTTTTGGCTTTTATTCAGCAAGCTGCCTAAGCCTATGGCTCACTTTAAGCAGGCAGCAGGTTAAAATCCTTGTTGAACCGGGGTAGGCACAGTTACATGTTAGTTCAGCTCAGAATGATAAATATTTGCTCATATAAGCACTATGCAAAACCTGATTTTTAACCTCATGAAAACTCTGTGACATGAGCAAAGGACTTGGAGTCTTGCACAAGCCTCTTGAGGAGAAGTTCCCCATGCACACGATGCATGAAGGGCACCTGTATTCTGAAGCAGCCATGGATTTGTAGATCTGCGATGATTCATTGAGCAATTTCTGGTGATCCTGGAAGCCTGAGTTTCCTGGGGCAGCAGAACTACTAACACATTTGACAAAGGAAAGGGACTATGCTTTTTCTGCCAACCAGGGAACAGAAATGGACTAACTTTGCTTTTTCTGCCAAGCAGGGAACACCGCAATCTCCCTTAGGGTGTCAGGAACGGGTCTAGCAGTCAACTTTAGAGTCAAAGTTTCTTCCTGCTTTCCCACAGGATGCTTTGCAGGACACGAGTGATGGGGCCCTAGGGCAAGTCATATCTGCAACAAGCAAATGTTGGTTGAGTTTTCAGTTTTCACAAAATGAATCAACTCATTTCATCTTACATTTTAACAGAAAGTTGAGACAGGATAAAACAATGCTGTTTGCAGATGCACTGAAGAAACTGGCTAAACCAACCCGGAGCTCTTAACACATTTTTAATCTGAACATTACACAGACTGAAGCAAGGAGAAAAGGCAGCAGAAAGATCACATACCAGTAACCAGCGATCTTTGTAGTTATCCATTAATGGCTTTCAGAAAGGAGGGCTTGGCCTCCAGCTGGGTGCTCAGAAGATGTCACAGGCATTATCAGTCCTCAGCGAAGCCACTGAACCTGCGTGGGGCTGTCACTGGACAGGTGTAAGTGCAGGAAAGGGCTCCGTGAAGGAGATCAGCCATTACATCTCTCCCCCTCTGCAAACAGACTGCCATGAACCATCCTTCTCTGAAGCATTCCCATAACGAGGGGCTCAGAAGGCTGCCCCGGCTGAGTGCCACATTCATGTCCCTCTAAGGATCCTGTAAAGGTGGGAGTAGTCTGTGAAGGAAGCATCTAGCACCACACCCATGTACACAGGCTGGTGTTCAAAACCAGAATGTAGGTACATCAGAGGGAGGACAAGAGATTCTTTTAGTTGTAAAAGACAAAAAACCCTCCAGAACCCAAAGCCAAAATTCTGACCAAAATGCAGTGCTCAGAAGCACTTGATGGCATTACTGGTTTTGCAGATTTGGCCCTGGTGAGCCATTCCCTCAAGAAGCAGAGCCTCCCATCACCTAGCCTGTGAGAAGCTGGAGTGATTGAGCTCCCGTGTGTCACCCCTGAGAAGCCTGGGCACTGCCAGCACCATCCCTCCTCTTGGTTGCCACTTTTAGCAAAAGGCCAGGAAATTCAACACAGTGAGGGTTTAAAACCTGTGCTCTGCAGTCCCACTTAGGCAAATACCCTCTGCAAGATGGGGAATTACTCTTTTTAAGTACACCCTTTTTAAGTACACTCTTCCAAGAGGCAGAAAGCTTCTCTTTCCTCTTTAGCAACTGAAGATTTTGAAAAATTCTTTCCTGGAATCAGGCTCTGAGCAAATTCAAAGTGCTTGAACCACACTTCTCATAGCGCAAGAAAGGCTGTTCTAGTTCTTCAACATAGATCAAAGCCCCTCATTTTTTCCTCCCTGTCCTGGACCCGTTCTACCACCATTTCCAAAACTGCTTCTTGCCTACACTGCTGAGTAGCCTTGATCTGGCTTTACATTAAAAATTACTGGAGTGAGATGAGTACTCAGGAATGTGGAGGCTGTGGAAAATTTGAGTCACAGGCAACTGTATTGTTTGAATGAGACTGTCTGACTTTGAGAAAAATACTCTGACGTTTTAGGTATGGGGTAATTATAAAAGTTTTTACTCTTCACTCCCAATGTTGCATTTTTAAAGCTTGGTCCTTGTATCTCCCCAATTCCATAGCCAGTTTGTCACCCATAGCTCCCTGCTGCCTCCTTTACAAGTAGCTAGGTGCACCGCATAGGTGGTGCCTGAATCTTGAGGTGCCTTAATCTAAATCTTGACTACAGCAACAACACTGAGRTGAAGGTATGTTCACAGATTTGGGATCTGTTGTGTTGCTACTCTGAGCTTTGTGGGAATCTGAGACACATTGTGGTATTTTGGAGTAAACTTTTTAATGAGAAGGGACAAGTTTTGGTAAACTGTAGAGAGTGTGGGAGAGCAGCTTTGCTGTTACAAGAGGAAGCTGGAAATAAAGGTTTTTGTTTATTCCTGCATGGAGAGATCACTCAGCGTCTCTGAACTTCCAGTTACCTCCTCTAAAAAATATTACAGCTGTTAATGTGAACCATTGTAGTGCCCAAGTACAAGCTGAATGGGTTTCGGTTGTTTTTTTTTTTTAAATGGGTGCAAATTGTGAAGTCTTTTCTCTCCATTTTAAATTGCTGTAATAAAAAGGGCCAATATATAACAGCCACACAGAGAAAAACACAGAGGGGGAAAGGAATCGTAAGGTTAAGAAACAGAGCTCATTAGGCTATGTGCAGTATGGCATTAATCATAGGATCATAGAATCATTTAGGTTGGAAAAAAAGACTCTAAGATCGTCGAGTCAAACCATTTACCCAGCACTGCCAAATCCATCACTAAAGCAYGTCCCCAAGTGCCACATCTACATGTCTTTTAAATACCTCCGGGGATTGTGAGTCAAACACTTCCCTGGGCAGCCTGTTCCAGTGCCTGACAACCCTTTCCATGAAGAAATTTTTCCTAATATCCAGTCTAAAGCTCCCCTGCAGGACTAAATCCCCCTCCCTGCAGAAGCTCGTTTACAAGTGATTTAAGGATCTCTGCAGGGTGTTACCTGCCCTGTGCCTTGGAATACCTGTTTCCTGTGGCTGTAGCCCTGCTCCTGGGAAGTGCCCACCTGAGAGCAGCTTCTTTCCCATCACAGTTCTGCAGCTGGGGGCACAAGCAGCCCAGTCGACTTGGCACTTCCCCACAGATCGCTGGGCTAGGAAGATGATGGCCAAGGAAATGTATGCACTCCTGGAACAATTCTGGCCATCTGTTTCTGATTAGCCTCTGTTTTCAAGGGACTGCTAGCCGCAGGCATGGGTCTGTCTGTCCCCCAACTCGGGTGACAAACTCAGCTGTGGGGTTAGAGGGAAGAMAAGGAGGTAGCAGGGGGAAAGTGCCCCTCCTGGGCAACCCAGCTATATGTGCTTCTAAGTGCCTGCTGGGAAAGGTGGGAAACAGAGAATGTAACTTGTTTCCTGCACACCCAGAGTCTCTGCACAAACACAAGCACCTTGGTCAGCCATGATATTTCCTCTGGAATCCTCTCTATTTCTTTGGCGGAGAAGCTGGCATTGTCACAGCACAGCCAGCTGTCCTACTTGGAAAGCAGCACTTTGCTTCTGCTTCCTGGTTTCCAGTCTGCCCCAGCCACAGAGAAGTCTTGTGGAAAAAGGTTGAATATTGGGTTTGTATCAGAATAAATGTATATGAGGATCTCAAATTAACATCGTGTGGGGAAACATAGTTTTATACTTCCTAAATTTTAAGTGCCTGACTTTGCACCTTATCAATATTCATAGCGTTTTTTCTTCCTTTACATTTTGTTGTTATGAAAGCTCTTGGCTGCCCATTAAGTACTATGAGCGGTCCTGAAGAAGCCCGCAGGTTATTGGGAAATATATTAATTTGTTCCAGATCTCACTTTACTGATCATCATTGGTTTTGGAAGCCAATAACTTTAAAGCAGAGTTGCAAATCGTTTCAGCATGTTAAACCTCACAGTGATGTGTAAGTTCATGTGTGTATGCCGTGTCTTAAACAGAGATGTACGTTTTATGTCAAACACTCAAATGACCACTTAAGAACATGGGAATTTATTTAAATTTTGGCTGCTTAGTAAGTGTTTGACTACATTTCGACTATATAATAATGACATCCAAAGCTTTGTTAAATTAACCACTACACCAATATGTATTTCCTATGACTTTCTCAGGGGACGTCCAGTACCCTAATCCTTCCAAAAGGCAACATGCTGAAATGTTGCAGGGACTGAGTACATGTGGAGCAAGACTGCAGCTGACAAATGACTGTCARGCGCTAAAGTCCAGTGTAGATCTATGTAATTTAGGATTATTGCTGCTGTTCTGGAATGTGGGATAAATCTAACACCAGTTTGATGTCAGCCCCCTGGGGTGAATTTATCACTAGAATATGTAGCTGAGGATGCTCTGCTCATGCTGGGAACTTCATGGCACATCTGTTTTCCTATCTCTTGTGTACCATTGGATTTCAGTACTGAAATCTGCTGCCCCAGACCATGCACACAGGCAAACACTGGCTGCCGTTTTTTTGTATGTGTGTGTAAGTAAGTCTGTCTTTGCTCAAAAGTTCGGTTAGAAATGACTGTTTCAGTTCCACTGCCTGTTGATGAAAGGTTTCAGTTTCTGGTTGTAGAAATAATATCCTATGACTTAGGTATAAAATAGTCCTCAATAAAGCGTTATAGTGAACTTCTTGCAAGTGAAAAAAAAAATTGAATAAATGCAGAGCTTAAACACAATTTGGGATTTGTTATGTTGTTGGCTATAAACAATTTATTTAACTCTGGTGCTGAATCAGCCAGGTAGTTACAGTAGYGTCCAAATGGTGTTTGACAATGGAGGTCTGGGTAGAGCATGGCATTTCCTCTGGTCTCATCCTCTCCTATCTTGTCTATTCCCCTTGTACCCAGCTTCATAACAGTGATCTCAAGGAAGTACAATAACAATCTCACTAGAAAAACACTATTTACAATTTTTTATTTCTAACAGCCAGGAATAATGCAGACATACAAGGACAGTGATGACACCTGAAAGCACCCATAGCATGTGTGCAGAGTGCGGAACAGCTAGGTTTTTGTATTGTACCTGCTTAATATATCAGTTGGACTCTCAGGGTTCAATTTTCAGCAGATTCTCTTATGGACATATGTCTTTTATCTTGATAATAATGACTAGGGTTCAATTAAATTTTGTGGCAATATTTAAAAACAATCTGAAATGACTAGACTTCCAACAAGTCATTCCTTCAGTGTACTTRGACGCATGTATCAGTGGCACATCATCAAAATTTTGGTGAGTTCCTAGCCAACAAAGTGGAATAGTCATGCCTTGCACTAWAGTATCAGCATTTTAAAAAATGATTTTTCACAGAATCGCAGAATCAGSTAGATTGGAAAARACCTTTGGGATCATAGAGTCCAACCCATAACCAAACACCACCTTGTCAACCATACCATGGCACTGAGTGCCACATCCAGTCTTTTCTAAAAAACCTCCAGGGACAGTGACTCCACCACCTCCCTGGCCAGCCCAATCACCCTTTCTGTGAAGAACATTCTAATGTCTGGCCTAAACCTCCCCTGGTGCAGCTTAAGACTGTGTCCGCTTCTCCTGTCACTAGTTGCCTGGGAGAAGAGACTGGACCTCACCTGGCTACAGCTTCCTCTCAGGGAGGAGTTATAGAGTGCTACAGAGGGATAAGGTCTCCCCTGAGCCTCTTCTTCTCCTGGCTAAACAACCCCAGCTCCCTCAGCCACTCCTCATAGGATTTGTGCTCCAGACTCATCACCAGCCTCGTTGTCCTTCTCTGGACATGTTCCAGCATCTCAACATTCTTCCTAAATTGAGGGGCCCAGAACTGGACACAGCACTCAAGGTGAGGCCTCACCARTGCCAGGTACAGCGGAAGAATCACTTCCCTGGTCCTGCTGGCCACACTATTCCTGATACAGGCCAGGATGCCATTGGCCTTCTTGGCCACCTGGGCACACTGCTGGCTCATGTTCAGCTGCTGTCAATCAGTACCCTCAGCTCCTTTTCTGCTTGGCCACTCTCCAGCCACTCTGTCCCCAACCTGTAGTGCTGCAGGGGGTTGTTGTGACCAAAGTGCAGGACACAGCACTCGATCTTGTTAAAACTCAGGTTGTTGGATTCGGCCCATCTCCCCAGTCTGCCCAGGTCCCTCTGCAGAGCCCTTCTACCCTCCAGCAGATCAACACTCACTCCCAGCTTGGTGTCATCTGCAAATTTGCTAATTGTAGATTTGATCCCCTCATCCAGATCATCAATAAAGATATTAAACAGGACTGGGCCCAGCACTGCTCCCTGGGGGACACCACTGGTGACTGGCCACCAACTGGATGTGGCACCGTTCCCCACCGCTTTCTGGGCCTGCCCATCCAGCCAGTTCTTCATCCAGTGAGCAGTGCACCTGTCCAGGCCGTGGGCTGACAGCTTTTCCAGGAGTATGCTATGGGAGACAGTGTCAAAGGCTTTGCTGAAGTCCAGGTAGACAACACCCACAGCCTTCCCTGCATCCACRAGGCAGGTCACCTGGTCATGAAAGGAGATCAGGTTAGTCAGGCAGGATCTGCCCCTCCTAAATCCATGCTGGCTGGGTCTGATGGCAAGGAAAGAAGGATATCATCATAATCATGTTGCCAACTGAACATTTTTGTGACATGAGAACATTTTTTGGGTGTTATGAACACTATGATAATGTGGCCATTTGAAAAAATAATGAAGGTCAGTCTTAAGGGAGTACCTTATTTTATATGATATACAAATTGTGACTGACATCTGCATAAAAAATCTTTAGCAAAGCAGTTGGTGGTCATAGAGTACATGGATACCACCACAACTGTTGCTAAAAGAGGTAATTACCACCTAGAGCAGCAACATTTTCCATTTTCAGAGTTGGCTCTTGACAGGTCAAGAGTTTTCTATATTCCTTTCTTTCTCTTCCTACAACTTTGCACCCTCTCCTCCACCAAATGCATGCCAGCTGGCCTATTTACCTTCTGYAATTCCCACACTTTAAAAGACAGTTGCTGTTGGATTGCCATTACCTAGCTGGCTGAGCTAACTGAGCTTGCAAAAGTGGTAATTGTCTATGTAGTTTCCTTTTGTGATGGCAACCATTTACACCAGGGATAATCAGCAACTSCTGACATTCCCCTCGGCAGAGTGATCGATACATCAGTCAGGCAGGTGTAGCACAGGTTGGGAATCACTGCTGTAGGGTAGGGCCTTGACGCACCTAACTCTGCCTCCACACTCACTTGTCAAGCATCCAAGTGAGTTGGTGGTGTGGCCCACTGTAGAAACCGTTCCGATTATATATTCATGATCACTCTCAGTGTATGGCAGCATTAGTGAAGTCATAACTTTTTTGTGCTATTGGAAATGCAAGAGAATAAATCTGTATGCCCAAGTTCCTCACTGTGGTATCATGTGGTATCATCCTCTGTGGTAGCAAGGCATGCTCATTCCTAAGGTCTTAGCAGAGTGGCCAGGATAACTGCGCTGCAATACAAGCATATGATGAAGTGATTTGGGGACAATTTTTTTCATATTGCCTGTTTTAGCCATGAAATACCAAATACCAGTCCACTTGGTGAACAACTGCAGGCAAGGGGAGACCACATTTTTACTGACTAGCAACTGTTTCTGGTATTTGTCCACTAGATGGCTGCAATTGTTGAAGGTAAGTACCTTAGGTGCTTGAAAGGGGCTTCAGGTGGCAAAATCTACCTTCCATTCTCTCCTGAGCTGTTGTCCTTACTTTCATTTCTTAGCGAACATGAAGAACTGGGAGGCAGCAGAGGACTGGAATTCCTCAAATCAAAAGTGTAGTATTTATCTCTACATGTAAACCACRTAAAGTCTACCTCAAAGGTCTAAAATCTATTTCATCTTTGCCAAGGGAGAATTTGCAGAAAGGGGCCCAGTTGTGGCCTAATGATTTGTTGTGTCAAACAAGAACTTATGAATGAAACTTGAGGGCTACAAGGAATGGAAAAAGGATTTATCAAGAAATAAACCTTTTCCTGGATCCTAGAAAATGTAGGGAGAAAGTGAGAATTTCCAAAAGTCAAGCTCTTAACAAAAGAAATTACAAAAAATGACAGCAGGTAAAGCAAGAAATATAAAGGAAAAAAAAGAAAATATTCATCTAATGTGCTCTAAGGATATTACAAGGTTTAAAGATAACCTGTATATCATGTAAAAGCTAAACAAACACTTTGTCTCAGCTTTCAATATTGATGATGTTGGCCATGAGCTAAAAAGTGGCAAAATGAATGGGAGTAGTTATCTTAGAATGAGTGTGGTGGAAATTAGACTCAGATATGCTACTCAAATAAGATCTTAGATTATGTAAATATATGAGTCAATTGACTGGGTTTGCCTGAGAATCCATCTCACCATGCTTCCCAATACAGTATTAAGTTTCTGAGCCTCCAGTTGTTTGTGGCCCAGGGACTCACATGCCCAAAGTAAACGTGGGGAGGGTTGTAGGTATTGCCCTTCCGGTGTTTCGTCTTTCATGGACTCGTTCATTTACCCCCTCATCTGTTTTTAACTAATCATTCACAGTATCTCAGGACAAGAAATTCCAGAGGCTACCTGCAGCTTGATTGAATTACAACCTTCTTGAATGTGTCTCCTGCTTCTTGGATTGGAAGAGACAGTGAGGAACATGTGTTCTCCAAACCCTTTCCATGTACTCATGTCAGGGCACTGGACAATCTTCACCTGTGAGATCAGTTGGAGAAGTGTTAGCACTAACAGCAACTAGTTAGTTCCTAGCACAGCTTACTGCTGACATACAGAATAATTAAGCAAAGGGAAATAAATAGAAAACATGACAAAACATTACCTTCGTTGCGTAAAGCACTCCATATTGACATAAAATTTCTTTTTTGAGATAAAGAAGTGATTTTCTAACTGAAGGMAATATAGTGAAGTCATAGGATCATTTTGGTTGGAAAAGACCTTTAAGATCACTGAGTCCAGTGCTAACCCAGTGCTGCCAAGTCCACCACTAAACCATGTCCCTGAGTGTCACATCTACATGTCTTTTAAATACCTTCAGGCCTGGTGACTCAAACACTTCCCTGGGTAGACAGTTCAAATATTCCTGGTGTCTAGGAAATATTTTATATTGCACCACCTGAGAAACTGTCACATTGGAGACTATGGAGATTAATATGAGAAACCTGAGCTGCACATGAAAGGGATGGGACAACATGCTGTGCTGAAAAGAAACCTGTCAGGCTGCAAGGAGGTGTGTTGAGACCCTGTCTTGGCACTGGTGTCATTCAATATGTTTGTTTCATGTGTTTGGAATAGAAAACTGGAATAAGTTGATGAAAACTGCCAGTGATAAATAGAAAGAGAAGTATGTCAATACAGATGAACATCAGACCATTGTATAAAAATGACTTTGAAAACCACTTTGTGGTTGACTGCAACAGAAATGGTATAGAATTTAACAGTACAAATAGACAATCATTGCATTTAGGAGGTGATTGAAACATCCGTTATAAGCTGGATCTCTGTAAGACGTAATAGGAATTAGAAATATCRGTGTGATTTGGGAGCAAAAAAGACTTACCCTCAGAGGTTTTATCAGGTCTGACAATGTCAATGGAGGTAGAGAGGTATTATTTTCAAGGTGCTTGTGAGCTTGTATTTGAAGTTTCATTCTCACTCTGTTTACCCCACTTCAAGAGAAACTAGATTAGACCAGAGTAGATGCAGAAGTGGAAAAGGAGAATGATCACAAAGTCGAAGATCTGGTATACAATAAGAAGATAGCAGAGGTTGGTGTGTTAGCTTAGTGGGGGGGGCTATGATTACTTCCTGTAAACACAGGGGAGGAGAAGATAAGCTAAGTAAAGCTAATGTAGAAAGAAACTAAATGCCAATATAAGCATAAGAACAAATGGCTATAAACTTACTGTAAGTAGGTAGAAAAAAAGCCAAACTTTTTTTTCCACGGAGTTAAATAAGTACATAAAAATTTACTTCTGTCAATTCCTCTGGTGATAAGGGAGAGTCCATGAAGGTCTTCATTTTATCATTTTCTGTCACTGGCTGATGAGCCATTTGCCTCTGATCTCTCAGGAGTTTGTACTGGCAAAGCAGGCCCCAAAGAAGGGCCCTGACTACTTGGTGATACCTTTCGTGGTATGGATTATGTGCCAGCCCTGAGCAAAATGCCAACAAAATGTACAAGAGTCTTGGCACATTTGTTTGTGGTTGGTCACACTAGTTTCCAGGACACAGTGTCCTTCCCGCTGTCTTTCGGAGAGCCTTGTCTCATGCTGCCTATTTTTAGCTGCCTTTTTGCCCACTGTCCATGGTGGGGGGTTTGTCTTCAACCTCTTAAAATGCTCTTCGTGTTTTCCTTTGATTTCCTTAATTTCTTTTTTTTTTCCACAATCCTCTTTTTCGCTCACTAATTGTGAAGTCTGCACAAGGCTGTCTTTGAGATATTTCAAAAGGACACAATGCTCCCTAAACAGAAGGTTTTCAAATCCTTCCTCTTTTCTGTCCAGGGCCATATTATCTGGTACATCTGCATTTTTTCAGATCATCTTGGTTGTTTGCTGGTCCTTCTATTAAGATTCTGGGAAACCTGCAGTAATCTTMCATGTCTGTAGTGTAAGACACACCTGGGCACATCAATATGAATTGCTTGGACTGCTCCCTGTGAGCCTAAATTTCAAGAGATCACAAAGCTTTYTTTTTGTTTTCATGTGATTGTAGGGCTGGTTTTGTGGTTTGTTTTAAAGCCATTGAAGGGAGGAAACTTGTGTACAGAGTAATCTTCCTTCCCTTGCTGCCCTGGTCTGTTAGTTCATTAAACATGGGATCTCTTGGAAAATGCTGGAACTGTCCTCTGCAAATGCTTGTGTCTTTCCTCCCCTTGGGACCTAGGGCATGAGGGAGGAAGGGACACTGCAACTCTCACTCTTGTTTTGGCTGCCCCCACAGTCAGAGTGAGGATTTTGGGCATGCCTCAGGCATGGAGCTGGCACTGGGGAACTTGTCAAATTGTATAGCCTGGTGCTGTCTAGGCTCTCACCTGTGAGTAATATCAGTTCATCTTGTGGTAGTATAGATTTGTAAAGTTCATTTTAAGAGAGGAGTATCAGAAACACGGAGAAAGCACCTGTTTTGCCTAAAGCTGTGGCAGGTTTGGTGACAGACTTAAGAAAACCTTATCCCCAGAATTAAAGTCAGATAAGCAATGAACACATCAACATCACATTTGACATTGAGATTTTTTCCATAGGTTTTGCTTTGTATGACCAAGCATACAGTCTCCCCACTCTTCCTTTTTGTACACTGCATGCCATAAGATGAAAACCCAYTCATGGATTTCAGAAACAGAAAGGCTTACCATGATTAGAGAGGCATATGAAGAAAGGCCCTTGGTTATTGTGCTGTTTCTCATTATATCACATATATTAGCTAATGTGGTGTTTCAGCAGTGCTTGTGAGGAAGAGTACGTATATAAAGCAAGAGGTAGCAAGCTGCTCCATGTCAGTGTTACGTCACTCTTCTATGACTTTCTTTGCATATCACACTTTAAATGACAAAGTGACAAATGGTGACTCTGTACCAAATTATTCTGTTTTCCATGCAAGATACACAAATATAAATCAAAGCGATCTTTTGGAAGCTGCCTCTTATTTTCCACATTTCTTGCAACAAAGAACCTGTTTCAAATGTCTGTGGGACATCTATTCCAACACAAATGCACACATCTAATGCTTGATTTGAAATCCATTGTAGACATCTGAGACTAGAAAATATCCATCTTTTGTTTCTTAGTTTTTGTGCCAATTTGCTAAAAGCCCTCCCAACCTTTTCTATCATCCTCTTCTTTTGTATATCTGTTGAAGGGAGCATTCTGAGAACAAGATTTTTTTTCCCAAGCTTCCAACTATGTCACAGGCTGCAGGATGAAGAGGGATACCTGGGGGTGTTACAGTTTTACTGAATCTTTGTTAGGTAATTTTAGTGGAAATTAATAAAAAATACTGATGTTACAAGTAAAAGCAACTGTCTTGGGAAAGAAGTATGTGGACAGGAACTGACTTAAACTATCAATTTGGTATCTCCAAAATGCAGAGATTAGGAAAATATTTCTTGAATTATTTGAGGGAATGCATGGACATTTTGAATGTGTGCCACCAGTCAGTACTGAGCAGATGACCCTGGGTGACAATGACCATCAGAGGGACCCCAGAGACATACTGTTAGGGAGGACTGTTCTGCTTTGGCATAGCTGATGCTTTTTCACCATAATGAGAATATTACCTTGAACAACCTTCCTGAAACTATGTTAATACGTGATATTCTCCAAAATAGGGCAATGGCTGTTCTGAGATTGATTTCTTGAATTGAACTTCCTGCATGACTTCTCCCAGCAAAGCTCCCCCCAGTGACTCAGATTGCTGGCTAGCGCAATASTGGGCTCATGGCAAGGAAAATACCACTCCCTTTTTGTGACTGAGTCCTTGTAGGCTCCCCTTAGTGCATCTCCTGGCAATGATTAGGAACATCTACTTATTTTTTTAAAGGCTACTCCTCCTCCCATAGACTTCAGTCCTGTGAAGTCCTTAGGAAACATACCAAGATCTGAAAAGCTATTGTTTGGTATTTCAAATCCTGGTCCCTTTATGTCCAGCTGGTGGGAARAGAGGAGAGAGAGACAGAAAGAAAATAGGAAGGCGGCAGCAGGGAATGCGGGGGAGAGTTAGAAGTTTAGCGCAAAATGGAAAGAACTGGGGASAAATGGATCCAAGGGACAGAGAAAAGTGGGACAAAAGTAGAGGAAAGTATGCTTAGTCCTGGTCGTGCTGGATAAAGAAACTTTATGCAACCAGGGGGAGGTTTTCTCCTACAAAGTAGCCTGTAGGAAGAAGTAATTAAAAATACAGGCATTTCAATAAACAAGGTGAAGATTAAAAAAAAAGAAAATCAAACAGAATACTAACAAGAAAAGAAAGTACAAATATCTAAGAAGTATCTGGATTATAAAGGCAGGAGAAAAAAATGAACAAAAAGCAAGTATTCTGTAAGTGGCTTCCTGCCAAGGACAGACGATTTTATCTCTCTGTGCCGCGATTCTTCCCACTGCAGAATGGAGCTATGAATGCTCTTCCAATTTTTCAGAAATATTTGAAGTCTAGGAGTTGTTTGGATTGCTGCTGACTGTGGATAATGTAGAGTGGGAGAGGCTTGCTGAAGAGATGGAGTAATTTTGGGGCTATCAAGACAAAGAAAACACCGGTATGTAATAATGCTACTGAGCTTTATGGAAGAAAACAAGGCCACATTTAATGAAGACGAAGAGACCATTAGCAACATGTATTAATAAGAATCATATTTGTATKCAAAGGCTTGATTTGACATGTAACTTTAACATTTTCCCCTCCCATATTTAGACAATTTTTTTTTAACACTTTGAAGTTTAACACAAACTTTTTTTTTTGGTTTGAGCTTACCCCTCCCATTCCCATCTCCAAGCTGGAGGTCATCAGATTTGTTTACTGTCTATGATGGAAAAATCTTCAGAATAAAATCTTATCTTTGGCTGGCTGGGCCAAACACACAGAGTATATTTAGGGAGTCTGATATCCCGTGAYGAACACAATTATCATCTGTCTGATAATGTGAAGTTGTGCTTCTGGTAGACACGTATAAATGTACAGACTACATAGGAAGCTTTGTATGGAACCGTTTGTCACATGTTTGTGTCCTTTTCTTGGCTGAAATGAGTTTGTTAAATGGCTTCCACTACTAACAGCTGAAAATCATAATAATTTCTTTCATCTTTGACACCACTATAAAACACATGACTATTCTCCATTGCAAAACTCTGATGGTCTTTGTCAGTTGCTTGACACCTTGGCTACGGCTGTATCTTTCTTGCACTATCTAATTTCATATCTACCTCACGTATAGTCACATGCAAAGTCTTGGATAATGTCTTATTTTTTGTTCAGCAGCAGTATGTCTTCAACTTCACTTGAGTCATGGCAAAGCCTGGGCCATGCTTGGAAAAACAATGTCAGAAGAGGTTTGGATGGGCTTCAGATCTCTCATATTTCAAARAGTATTTGGCTGCAATAAAGACAACAAATTGTGACCAAATCATTGTATTTTCAATGCTTAGGAAACTAAAAAAGATACAACAGATAAGAAGAAGTATAAAAGCATAGGGTTATAGTTGAATTTGTACGTAAGCAACAAAGMATTGAAATACCCAATTTTTGCAGGAATGCAGATCTGTTTCTTTGTCTCAGAGATAAGTATGTGCAGAACTGTAATTAAGGATGGAATCTCTTTTGAACTCCACTCTTTTGGCTGCATGGGGAGACCTGCTGGTGGTTTTGTTTAATGAGAATAGTCCCACAGAGTTTCTGTCTTCAAAATTCTGGGATTAAAAAATAAAGAATGCAAAAGCTGTGAATACTGAGGAAGCTAACATTTTTCTTATTCCACTGATTTACAAACAAAGTGTGACTACTTGTTGTCTGGAGCTGGCCTATGGAACTATCTCACCAATATGGAGTTTTGAATTAAGAAGTTGATGACAGTGGTTCTTGATGGTCTGTAGGCTGGCAGTGGTCCATGATTGCCTGGCTTCAGGATCTACTCATTGGTTTGACAAAGATTTTTATGCATCACTCATGGTGAGAAACACCCAAGTGTCTTCTAGTGATGCCTAAGTGTGTCTGCACAGCTGCAGCATGTGGCTCATCACATTCTTCTTTTCCAGAGCTCCATCCTAGTATGACTGAATTCAGGATGCTGCATAGTTCTAATCGATAAAGGCAAGGAAATAGTTGTCCTTTTCTCTGGAAGCTAAAGAGCTGCTGGAAATTAAAGTAGTACTTCTTTCTACAGGATGACAAAATAGCTACCAAGTGCTTTTAAATGTCAATGCTGCCATAATGAAGAAATTAGATCATGTTTCGTGAGCTGTACTGTGAAGGGCTGAACAAACATGACAGCTTTTATGAACACTAGGTTCCCTCCACAAATTTTACCTCTGGCTTTGTGATCCTTGTGATCATTGTAATGATAGAGCTTATGGTCAAGCGAGGAATGAAAGGATTGTCAAGATGCACAACTTAAGAGAATAATTTCAGCTTTGATTGACAGGTCAGCATCTATCTTTAGGTTGTAGTATTAGGGATTGCTATAATGTTATTGTCAGTAAACTAACTACAAACCAATGGCCAGAGGTTTTAGGGAAGAAAAAGATGTCTGTTCCCTCTATTGATGAAAAGGGCAAAGTGCTGTCATGCAGAGTTTCATTTGCAGATGAGACATTTGAGAGGTAATTGTTTATAGTTGTTCTTGTGCTTTGGAGTTTAACAGAACTCTATTCTTGTAGCAAAGGCTTCATTTCCATGCTCCAAAACATTCTGCTCGAGGTTGCTGCAGAGATCCCCATTTCTGGGGTCTCTGTTGCGATGGACTGAATGCTAGCGTGGGTGATGGTAAGAACGACCTTGCAGTGGTATGTGGCACACAGGGCACCCTCCTCACCTCTTCTTCCCATCAGGGAAGCTGGGACACTGAGTAACGGAGTAATGCTCCCAAAGTAGTCTAAGCAAGCTGGACTTCCAAGGACTAGAGACAGATTTGCCAAGAGAAACGTGGGCTACTGCCCTGCATTGATGTGGTCTGTCAGAGGTGGTAAACCTGGTACGGCTGTAGGACAATCTTTACCTGAAGGGAAAAGAGGGTTAGAGAGATCTTTACCAAGGGCATTACAAAGGTGTGAGAGGGGTGCTTTTTTTTAACCTTACTTGCTGTGTTTCAGTAGGGTGTGTTTTGGTTTTTTTGGGCTTGAGTTCATGATTGCATTCCCCATCATCTTCTAAGGAGACTTTGTTTCTAAGTCTTTGTGTACTGGAATGTGAGAATTGATGTGGGGAATAGTCCTAGGGGAGGAACACTGAATTTCTCCATATTTATGGATTAGTCTTGACCCAATCCTACAATTTATCACAAGAAAACCCCACTGATTCTGATGTCTAAAGGACTCATGGGAGCCAGAGGGTGGCCAGCTGCAGAATGGTAGCAGTGCAGCTGGGGGATGCTCAGCCAGCTCTTTCCTCTCCCAGGCTGTTCAGTGTGGTGCGATCTCAGGACAGCTTCCCAGGGCTTATCTCAGGGACTGGCGACACCAGGCTTAGTGCAGCCCTTCTAAATCATTGTCTTCTTTTGGGTGAAACTTCACAAACTGACTAAAGAGCAGAGGTGGAAAGAGAGCATTTCAGGAAATATACTGATTCTGGTTTTTTGCCTCTCCGTTCCTTCCAGCAGCTCGGATGGGACCCAGCGACTGCTTTCTGCGGCCTCCATGGAGTGAGAGTGCTCTTTGTGCCACAGTAAACTTTGTCTCTGTTAAATCAACCTTAGAGGCTTAAAATATCCTTCTAAAGGATCTTTTGTCTCACTGGTGCAATGTCCTGTATCCCTGGTGCCAATCACATTATGTTGGTTTTACTTGCCACTTTCAGGCTATCTTTACAGCATTTTATTTCTGAAGTCCTCTGCCAACGATCCAGTCACACTGCCACCTCCCTATTGGAACTGTGAAAAGACATTTAAAAAGCATTATTAATCTCTGTTTAAACCCAAGAAGTTCTGCAGTACTTTCAAGACCAGAAGAAACTAGTGAACAGACGAGATCTAGTCATTTTAGATGACAAGCTTTCACCCGAGGTTCAAGTGGGAGGAAACACAGCTTGTGGGATACAAACCTGCATTATCTCTATAAGCTCTGGCTTCCTCCATCAAAGTACAGGAGAGGATGTTGGGAGGGTTTAGTTGGAATCAAAAGTACAGAGTACTTCTCCAATGATGGCAAGATATTCACACATCCATATTTGCTCATATATTTATTTTTTAACTTGACCGCTTTCTGGGGACGAAAAGGAAAAGCCCAGCTTCCGCTAGAGGAAAACTCCCAGCTAAGAGAAGAAGTTATCCTTCCCATTCTTCAGTATAATGAGATATGGTTATGCTTCTCCACCACCTATAAGTGTACAAAAACTTCCTTGTTTCTTTAATCATGCAGGAAGACACTGATGGCTCTGTACCTAAAAACTGCAGAAGTGAATGCTGTTATTTCACTGCCCTCTCCCCTGTACACTCTTGTATCTGTTATAATGATTTATTCCTTGACRTTGAAGGTGTTGTACATTCAAAATGAGTGCTGGAGGTATAGACATAGGTCAGCATGTGCCATTCATGGCTTTAACTGTAATCTATGCCCTGTTTTCCCCAGGGAATATTTGACCTGACACTGCACTGAATTTATGAGAGTGAAATCCCTTCATAAGAGCAAGTGCTGAAAATTTATTACATCTGTTTCACCTTGTGGGAAAATTATGTGGTTTACAGAAAATTAAAAAAATTAAATTAAAACATGCAACATCCTGGAAGCAGGTTGCTTCTGCTGCACTTGGAGTTTTCTTCTGGCACCTTGACAACTGCTCAGCAGCATGCCTGGCCAAGATATGACTGAAAATACAAGACACTGGAAAGCACAGGCAAAAGGAACAGAAAGTAATTTAAGTTCCAAAGTTAGTGCTGGAAATAAGAGTGTCAAACAAAGCCAGACACTAATTTAACCTGCTATCAGAGCAATGACAGYATGAGGTGGCTTCAATAGGTACCACATCAAAACACTAAGAAGAAGAGAACAATCACGGGCATTCCCTGCAAGCTGCTGGTCAGGAAAGGTCTGACTGACAGACAGTATGCTTGCTGTATAAAAACATTTCTCCTATGACACCATTTATACCCTTTCCTGGAAGAAGTATCACTCTTGTCTCTCTCCTTGTTTCAGCTCTCAGGGTCCTTTCCCCATCCTCTGCTGTGCTTGAACTGTTTCTGCTGCAGCCAAACAGCGAGTTAAGTTTCTGTGGCCAAAACCCACAGAGGAGTGAAATAGAGCTGGCTGCCTAATCTGTGTGGCTGCCTGAGAGGAGGTGTTACAGCAGCAGCACCAGCACTGTCCTCCCTCCAGCTGGTCACTGCCCTCTGTTCCCCTAACCTCTCATGTATGACACTGCAGTGGCAGAGGAGACTGCTAAGGCAGGAACCAGGGAGTCCCTGGGTACCAACAAGGCTGCCTGCACATGCAGCTGCCACTGCTACCCATTCACAGGTTGCTCCCTGGTTAGAGCATGTGGGAATAATAGTTCTTAGCCTCTTACTTTAGATGCAATGTGAAATAGCAGGATGGACTAAGAAAACCTGCTCCACAGCAGCCTGTACCCAGTAGCCACAGCACTCTCCAGGGAGGTTTGAAATCAACACTGACTGTACTCCTTTCCTTGTTACCCAGCAGTGATTCACAAATAGTTTATTTGATTCTTCATTCTAGTAGTTTTGCTACGTTGAAGATAATATGATTTCCCTACAATCCCATAACTTCTCCATTTCCTGAAGGTGTAAAGGCAATTCAGGTTACATGATGTGAGATGTTGGAGTACTAGATGCTGTCCAATTTAAACATGTCCAGTTTAAAATGGTTGTCAAGGATTCCTCTGTAATTATGGGAGAGATGGGTACCTCAAGTGACTCCTTTTAGAAACCATTTTAGGATGAGGAAATTACATTCCGGAGAAGAGACTTGTCTCCAATGACTGTGCAATGTAGGTTGTTAATGATGTGTGACTTTCAGATGATCCTCACTGGGTGGCATGAATGTCCACTCTGTGTTTGCCCATCTGAGTCCTCCGAATGTTCAAGGTAGTTTCAGCTAATTCTTTAAACATCACAGGATAATGCTGATGCGGAGAACAACACAACTAAACAGCTAACTTTCCTTAACTCTGTCTCAGGCTGTCCTCTTAGTCTGAGAACTGAGTTCTGATGCGGGTTGTGTTAATTGTCTGATTGCACCCAATATTTGTATTGAAGGCTGATGCAAAGATTCAATATTTTGCCTTTGTCTGTGTGATCAAGTGGTGTCATTCCTTCTACACAGTATGGTGGTCCAGCTCTTTTCCTGTTCTCTTACTACTAATTTAATTGGAGTATGTTTTGTTGTTGTCTTTTGTGTCTATTGGTATGTGTATGCTGTAGAATTGTAATTTCAGCCATGTAGTAACATCTTTTGTAGGATTACTGCATGGCTGCCTTGTAAATTCTGACATGTCTAATGTTTTAAGAACACGGACTGGGATTAATTCACATCATAGACTAATCTGCTGCCAATGTCCTTTTAAAAAGCCTTTTATATCACTCATCAAAGAGGGCTTCAAGCAATAGAAGAAGAAAAACAACTGAGACAAAACTGAGAAGAAATGAGGTTCTTCTTAACATTAAATGGTGTTAACAGATTTTTTTCCACATTTTTAGACTGACACTGTTTGGCATATATGTTCCAGAACAAATTTGTATTGTGATCATGCAAGCAGGTTGTTTTGAGCCAAAGATCTCAGACAAGTAATTTTTCTGACTGCAATATGGTGACAGTTAGCAAAGTGAATTTAAAGAAATAACATGGATGGTCTGGTACAGGTTCTGCTGTGTATATGTCTAAGCAGTATAAAGGCAACTGACATCATTATATCCTAGCCACGTAGGAAAGAGTTCTACTTCCAAAAATACTGCTCTGGCTAACGGAGCTCTATCTGGAGCTTTTACCATACTACAGCAGTTTAAGTGCTGCAGCTTGTGTGTGCACGAAGGCAGCACATGTCCTTTGTCCTGCTGGTGCCCCTTGCATTTCCAGGAACCTCTCACTTGCATGGGGCTGTACTTCTGTGCAGCTGCTACATGTGCTGCTGAAAGCAAATGAGACAGACATGTTATGTGTAAGGCTAAGCACATAGCTGTGAAACGGATCATGCTATCAATTTTTAAGCACTGCTGAAGAAGTGATGGCACAGAACGGTTTTTAAAAATAAGTGCAAAGGATTAAGTGTCCTAAGTGGAAGGCAACAACAGGAGAAAAAACAGTGACAAAACTGTGTATGACATTTTCTAACTGCTAGGCAGCCTTTTCCCTACATCCATGATAGCCAGGCTGTGACATTCTTGCAAACTAAGTGTGGCTTTTGGCATAGGACACATTGCAGGAAGACTAAATGGTGTACGAGGAATAACGCTCTCCTGGTAGTTCATCAAGGAAGAGGTCATTCTTCCTTGCAAGTGAGGAATGAATCAGTGTCCCAACATGAAGCTAGGGGTTCCAGACCTCCRTGCTCGTTGTCAGAACTTCAGTACAGCTTTTTGTAACACTTAGTTTGTCCTCTAAATTTGAAATTATGTTCTGGTTGTCTGTTCTCCTACAGTGGTTTTATTTGGGCATGATATGATCATTGTCTGTAGCTGTTGCAGTGTCTGTTCTCACAGCACACAAAATGTTCCACCTCAGAAGCAGCCGCTTTTCAGGGTAAATACTGCCAGCATATGCAGCACAGAAAGTCCTTTAAAATTCCACACAATGAAACATCCTATATTTTGAGGAACTGTCTTCTTGTTGTTTTAGGCCTCAGACAGGAAATATTTAAGCACATTTTCAATTAAGTTGCAATGAAGTTAGTATAATTGATGTCCGTATTTTTAGCATGTGTTTCTAATTAAACACATCCATAGATGCYTTCCTGATCAGAGGCCTTTAAGCCTGCAAAGCATGAAAGCTGAAGCGTTCGTGTTTGGCTACTCTGGGTGTTTGTTTGAGTACATGCATTTGAAAGCAATCATATTTCTTCCTTCCTTAACGCTAGGTCTCAGACCTGAACTGGGAACTGCAGTTGTACCTATAGAGTACAAGTCTCAAGGCTATGGTTTGCTCAAAGCASTACTGGAAGATATGGCGCTTGTATGTTACACAGACAACAGTCGAACACACACATAAATATCAACTGAAGTGGAATGTTTCACAAATTAATTTAATGTTTCTGACATGCTGGTTTGAAAGGACACAACACACTCTTCAGGACAGAGAGCCTGGTTTAAGCCATCACTAGTTTGCTCTGGCTGGAAAAAGAGAAAAAAAAAATCACAGTAAAGCACTGATCTGGGTTGAGCAACAGTAATAATGTTTTTGCAGCATAAGCCAGAGGTACTTTAAACTAGTCATTCAACACTTCACCAGGAGGGAGGAGAGCAGTGTGCTCACACATTAGGCACTGGTTTCAGTTGCCTGTTCACTACAATATTGGGCCTCCATTACAGTCCTGTTGCATGAAGGAGATATTTGAACTTTTACAGCTTCAGTTTACTAAAAGAAAAGTTGAATAAATTACTAGATCCATCAAGATATATATGCAAAGTATCTGGCTGATTGAATGTTTGTAAGCTTTTCTTCATCATCTATAGCTAATGACAGCAGAAATTCTTTTTCAAAAAGAAAGACAGCGTCTGGTTGTGTTTTTGTGAAAATAACCTGACAGTCATTTCCTGGCTTCTTTTACTGTGTTCATCATATCATGTTTTGAAGAGCTCATGAACTTGTAAAAAAAACCCCCAAGAACAGAAGGAGATTTCTGCATCTTTCTCCTTTTTTGTTTTTTGAGAGAAATTTTCTCTTGTGGTTTTAATTCTGAGCTCTAAGTGGACTGAGGATTAATGGTTCACTGTTTCTACATTGTCTTCTCAGAAGGTGTGAATGTTGATGTCTGAGTCTTCCTGCAGTCATTGCTGCAGCTGAAGCCTGGCAGTTCCAGAGCGCTGTCAGACAGGCACAAGGCTTGAACTTGGGCACCTTGACAGCTCCACTGTCCCCAGGAAAGAAGCTGTCATAAAAAGCCACCATTCTCYAGCTTGGCCTGCAGGTGACTTTTATAGGCCTTACAGAGGGTTTTGACACAGAGGACAAAACCTAGGGGCCATTGAAGGATGTGCCCACAAAACACCAAAGAACAGACAGTAAAATACGACAATAGCACTACTGAGAACATTCAGCCAAATGTTTGCACAATGATTAAGAAAATCAAACACTAACTCACTGATTTTATCTTAACAAAGTAGAATGTGATGTTTGTCATTTTACTGGAGTATGAGCACACCGCAGGATCCCAATGCGTTTTGCTTTCTGACCATACAAAGAATACCAGGTTACTCTTGCAAAAACTCTTGCTCTGGTTTCTCCGGGTAGTGGCAGCCTCAGCTTATATATCTGCTCTAGTTCCAAGCACACTGCTACTGGAGCTCCAATTGCCCCTCCGCATATTTTCCCATAAGAAAATATGGGCTGAGATAACAAATACTCCCTCACTGGCACCTGACACTTCCTCGTGCCATCCTTTGCCACCTTTCCACCTTCTATCCTCAATTCCTTTGAGACCAGTTCTGTGATTTTGCCCTCTCATTTTCTTTGCTATCAGCTGAAGACTTCAGCTCTTCCTCCTTTTGTTCATGTCTCCAAATAGCCAAGCTAGAGCATCATGTAGATAGCTAACTATAAACAAACTCTTGGGAATACTCCAGGGTTTGTGATCTTGTTTGCTGCAGCAGGAACATATTTGCAATGCCTCCATTTCTGAGAAGCTGAACAAGCTTTCAGTGATTATTACGTGGCCTTAAGCCTTGTAGGAGTTATTTAATATTGTAATAATTTTGCTAACACATGCCACAGTGCTCTACTTATTATTTAAAACTTTTCTGCTAAAACCCCCATTGTTTATGAATTAATTTGATAATACTTGTATAAATACAGAGTTGTGACTTTGCATGTAAATATCTAGCCTTTTTCATAAGAGATCCTAGCATTAAAGGTTCCCACCCAGCACACAAATCCATATGTGTCAGTAGTTCCTCACCAGAGAAGATGCCCCAAGGACTATCATCTTGTTGGATAAGGTCATCTCAAGTATTTGTATTTTCTGAACACATGAAGTGGGAAAACCTTTRCAAGCAGAGATGTTATTGTTCATTTTTGCCCTCTATCTCCTCCACCCAAAACTTGTGACATTAGTCCCAAGTCTGTAAGCCCCAAATTATCTAGTGAAAGGTTGTATATATGTATTCCGTAAGATTTTACACTTCCAAGGGGTGATATTTACAGATCTACCTTTGACTGGCTAGATAYTCCACATTAGACATGTAGGGATGCCGTCTGGATCCTTAGAAGTCTCCTTTGACAGAACGGATGGAGCTCTTTCTCCTGGCCAGAGATGGTCAGGTTTCCTTATCTGCTATTAAAAAGAAATGTACAAAAATTTTATCATTTGATGGTCTTGATGAGACTCCTGTACACCTCAGTGTCTTGACATGTATCTCTTAGGCATGTTTTATTGTGCTTATTTAATGCGAGTCTTTCAATACCTTTCAGAGCTCCACCATGTGCTCTTTTGTTTGGGAGGTAACTTCAGCGTGCAGAGAGTCAGCTCCCAAAGGTGGACGAGCTGAGAGATGAAGGAGACCCCAGCATAGGTCATGTCCTCACCAACGGGTGCTGTCCCACAGCATCTGATCACAGTGGGCAGGTCTGGAGACTGTAACAGCACCCATCAACAGACCCTGACACGGCCAGTGGCAAACCAAGGGCCAGGGACCATCCAGGTGCTTCTGTCAGAAGCAAGAGGAGATGAACTAGCCTACTGCATGGCTCTAAAGTCTGTCCAGACCAAGAAACCAGGAGACAAGCTGCAGTGTACATCCAGGAGAYGGGCTGTCTATGGCATAAGTCTAGTCCATCCAGGAGATATGGCTGGAAACTAGCATTGCCATGGCACCACTGGGTCAGGGACTGACTACTCTACGCTGAACTGAAATGGGGTCCTGGGCTGTGTTCAGGGTAGGGATTGTCCCAAGGGAGTCTGGTTGGGAACAGTAAGGCCTGTGGGTGCCCTTAGCACCATGACAGGTAAGGAGACTGCTGACACTACTGCTAACAACATTACTTGTGGTTTTGCTTTACTTACTAGCTAGGTTTTCTAAGAAATAAGGCTCCCAACATACCACACAATGTGCCAGTCTTGTGTTCGTTCATAGTCACACCTCGTGATAACTTTCAAACCAGCTGGCAATTGGCCAACTAGAGTTGGTAGGAATCACAAAGTGTTAATGATATTCCTGCAAGCTTCATGAAATCACTCAAGCCTGTTGTATAACACCAGCTGAAATACTGTAGGAGGAATGCAACTCTAGTAGACACTTGAGAATCCACTGGAGACAAAGTTTTCCAAAGAAGAAACTTTACTCCTCTCTGGACACCAGCTTTGAAACAGAATTCTGTGGGAAAACACGTGCCCTTTGAGCTAGCACCCAGAGTGACGCATTTGGTGGGCACTTCAGTCTTCTCCCCTTGCCCCTGGTTTGGCAGCAGCTGACTGGGAGCAGCCAGTTGGTCTGGTCAGCCTGCATTGTTCTTGCTTTTCCCTCAAACATAGAGGTACATTCATCAATGTTTGCAGCTTGTACTTTTTGTACATTTACTTGTTAGGAAAGGAATAAGTGGCAGCAACAGCAACAGGTTTTACTGAGCTATCAGGAAGAGGAAGCAATCTATGTGGGCAATGCAGGACACCAAAGGAGCAGCTACAGGCCTTCACATTCAAACTCATGCTTGACAAGGAAAGCAGCCCTTACACAGTGCAGTTCCTCTTCTGAAGTGGGCACAAAATACTCTGTCCCCTCACCACAGGAGCATAAACAACACTATTAATAGTTTTAAAAAATCCATAAGACATCAGGACAATACATACAGAAAGACACACAAGAAGTAGCAGTGCCCCAGTGTACAGGAGGAACGAAAAAGAAATGCTGCCCTCTTTTTTTGTGGGCTCCCCTGAGGCTGGGCTTGTATCATGGAGAAGAACAATCCATTCGGTGTCCAGCTGGAATCTCAAATAACCATCTCATTTTTCTTTTCCAGTAATGGGGCCAGTTTTGTTGCAAAGAAGTAGACATAGAGGTCCAGAGAGAGAGGAATTGTTAAACCCATGTGTAAGTGCAATTGTAGTTGGCAAAAAAATTAGAATGAGGCTTCTTGAAGTAGGAGAATACTTGAATATTGAAGCTGAAGGCTGAAGATGTTTCCAGGGACAAATCCTGTACCTCATTCCTACTGGTACCTTTATATTTTGTTGAACATGTCTCATAGTGGACAAACATGACTTTTGAAGAGTGCAGGAAAATATTTTGCAAGTGTGCCCAAGAAGTCTGTGACTGATGTTTGGGTTTGTCCTCAAAATGAGATTTTATGCACTCTGCCATCAGCTTACAACTGAGATGATTTGCGCCTGTGAGGACATCTTCACTATGGTTTTTAATRCCTAATAATAGGCTAAAAAATCATAACTAGCCCTGGTACAGTGCCCTTCTCTGTTCCTTGTCACTCAACCGCTGAGCTTTAGGAAGCCTGCCAAGTCCCTGACAGCAGCTTCTTGTGGGAGCAGAACTGCACAATTTGATCCAGGGGAAGAGACAACGTTTTCATATTTTACTCTGATGTCAGCAAAAGAAACCTTCAAAGCAGAGGACTACTCCCCAGCTGTGGGCTGAGTTGCTCAGGAGGTACCACTCCTGTTGCTTTGTCAAGTTGATCAGGGTAGGAGAGAGCTCTTTTTCTAGGCTGGGTGCACTGAAGAGGCGCCAGGGCCTCCCACCCACAGTCCTCATTAAAGAAAAATAACAACAGCACAAAGCCCAAGGATTGTTTACTTATTTGTAGTATCTCAGCAACGGCTACTCTCTATCATCTGTTTTTGCTTTGGTGATTTCTTTTTTTATTAAAAAGAAATGCCACATGTTGCCACACAAGTAGCTAACCTCCTGCAGCCGGTCAGAGGCTGCCCGCTATGCCCAGGCGGGACGGAGCACGGGCTCTGCTCCCCAGCTGTTCGACCTGGCTTAGAAGGAAGTGCCACAGACCAGGACTTTGCAATTGTTCTCTTTTCCCCAATAAATCGAGCGTTCACCCAAAAAGTTCAGGCTTGTGACACAGGGTCAAGCAGGACAACTAATTTTGGCTGAAGCAAAAACTAACAAACAAAGTCTTGGAAATGCCCAAATGGTTCATTTCAACATTTTCAGAAGGAAACATTGAATTTTGGAAGGCTTGATCCTTGGGGCAACTTAGCGGCTTTCACAATGCGGAGAAGAGAGAGATGGTTGTACATCCCTCCCTTGCAACACAATCTTATATATTGGTGTTTACAGCACTTGTCTGAGTGGGTAATTAATTCCTTTCTATAATTTGAGATGAAGCTTCAGTTGGAAATACTGGGTGAGCTGCACTCCAGATCAACTTTTCTGAGTGCTGAGACAAGCTCCTAAGAGGTAAAGTGCCCAAATTCAAGTATGTTGCTCTCTGCAGTAGAGTTACAAGGAGAAGTGTTGAATTTTTGTCTCCTTGGTAAATACTGCAATGAGTGAACTTTCCTGATTAAGGATATAGGCTCAGGGAAAAACACGTTCTCAATATTTTTAAAGTAATTTGGTAAACCCAGCCTTCAATTTCCAAATTTCTTTATGTTAAAGTCCTTAAAAATCAAATAATGGTTCTGAAAACAAAGTCAATTAAAATAGCTTCGAATCCAACATTGAATTTAAAATAATTTCTAACAAAGCTGTACTACAAGTTAGCAGAGGAAAGGGCTAGCATTGTATGACGACTGAGCTAGCAGGTTCTTTGAGATGAAAATCATGTTATTGCTTTTCTGTCTGCAACAGATGGCACCTCACCGGTGTAGAGCTCTGCGTGAGTGCTGGGCAACTCTTTTGCAGTCAAACACTTGTAAAACCTTAATGACTTATGCAGGATGTTTCTGGCCTACAGAAAAAGCTGTACTTCTGCCTGTGATGGTGAGTCTGCCAAACTCTGGTGGAGGAAATGAAAGGCAAGAAAAAGAACCAGGAGAGCACTGTCCCATAGCAAGCAGTTGTCCAGAGAAGATGACAGTACAGAGTGATAAAGCAGAGCTTGGTAGCAGTTATTGTTAAAAGATAAAAAGTGTGAGTCATATGTGGGCATCCATCTGGTTATTTTTTTGGACTCCCATAGAGCCCTCAGTGACATCGGTGTCCCCGTGGCAGGCACTGCATGAACATAGGGAAAGAGGCACTCCTGGCCTGGGGACCCACAGCTATGACACACAATAGCACAGATGCTGGGTGGTTTCATTCCATTCATGTTAGATTTTTTGTCTCACCCAGAGCTTCACTTAGCCTCCAGATGAGGCAGGGACTAAGTTTAAAGCACCTGGGCATGAGTGCTCTGACCTGCAGCCATGTCTCAGGAAGGCTCAAAAGAACAGCAGAACAGCAAGAATGACTGAATGACAAGTCACTCCACAGGCAATTTCTGTCCCAGCCACCAGGGCAGAGGGGATTATTCCTCTCCCTCCCACACTCCACCACACAGCTTGCTTACAGGCTCCTTTGTACTTGCTCCCGTTGGTTAAGGGACTGCCCTGATCGGGCTGGCGGGACAAGCTCTGCATGTACTGGTGTAATTGAAAATGGTGAGGAGCACAGCATGAGTCGTTCCTGAGTACTGGAAACAATGCTTATAAAATCACTTCATAGTAGTTGCAACTCAACTTGCTGGAATACAAACAGCTTTGAAGACCAATGGCTACTCAAAAACCACCCTGAACAAAGAAGTGCTTATGCTCTGCCACTTTCAGGTCTACCTGTACTTCTGATCCTGTAGCAAAGGGGAGTTTTAAGAGAAAAGGAAGATGTCAGTCCTTTCCATACGAAGATACGAGTGCCTCTCCCAAAGGAGAGAACATGAATATATATGATGATTTTGCAATGGTTGAGAACACTGAGGGCTCAATTTTCAATTATCAGCCCACTTTAAGGAGCATCATGACTGAAAACAATTTAGTAACACATTTAACCCCTTGCTACCTATTTTCTTATGCAATATAGATATTCAAGCTAAGTATACTATCAGGTGGCTTCCAGGGCTGAAAATTCTCTGGATATCCACACTATCACTGTGCACTAGCAGTCTAGAAATGATGCTGAATGCTCCCCACTTTTCTGTATTTTCCAAGCAAACTCAGAAAAAAAAACCAACAAAAAAACCAAAACAAAAACGTTTGGTGCCCTTGCAGCCCCAAGTGCTGAACTTGTCTTTCTGAAATGCTATGTCAACAGCTCTTCACTCGCATGCCCATTATTTTTATTGGCCACGGCTCTCAGGCTAGTGTTGACAGGTTAATTTACAGTAACAGTGAGAGTCACCTTTACTCACTATGCCCAAAAGCGCAACCCGCTCCGTACTTGAATGCCACACTCTTGAGAACAGGAATGTTGGAGTGAGACAGAGAGAGACAGAGAGAGAGAGAGAGAGAGAAASAACCTTGAAGCCTCGTGCAGGCGCTCAGGGAGTTGTACAAAAGAATGCTCTTTTGGTGAAATAATTTTTGCCAGCATATGCAACTTGAGCAGGAATGGTTGCAATTATTTCTTACCGTGCTTGTTAGAGGGGACATATGGGAAGATTAGCCTCAAGAATGTCACTCTTGGACATAGTCTTCTCATGGGGATTATGCCACAGGTTTTTTTCTGTTCCTTTTCCTCTTTTCTTTTTTTCCTCTTTTCATTACATCAAAGTTCATTTTGAGAAATTTCCCTTGGTAACGTGTACAGATAAGCAGATCTCAGAAGTTATGTTTCATGGGGTGTACTTAAAGGACTTGTTTTCCTTTTCCTCTCCTCTCCTCTCCTCTCCTCTCCTCTCCTCTCCTCTCCTCTCCTCTCCTCTCCTC
>JACAXG010000002.1:25471666-25541317 GCA_018881555.1 Amblyornis subalaris | reverse complement strand
CTCCTCTCCTCTCCTCTCCTCTCCTCTCCTCTCCCCTCCCCTTCCCTCCCCTCCCTTTCCCTCCCCTCCCCTCTCCTCGTGTCTTCTGTCCTCTCTGTTTTTTTCCTTTTATTTTCTTGTCTTCCTAAGACAATCTTAAAAAAGCAATCCTAGCCATGGGGAAGGAAGTTATAGGCTGAGAGAAAGGTCTTTTCTATAGTTTGTAAGGCCATAGTGCTGCAATTGGAAGTCTCAGGCTAGGCTGACATGATACAGATAGTGAAGATGCCATGACAAAGCCAATGGAGAGCACATACACTGAAGAAGTAGGAGGAACACAGACTGGCTAAGTGAGAGGGTTAAGTGCTCCTAAGAGGCAAAGGATGCCAGGTTCCAGATCAACAGGCCTTTCATCACAGGAAAACTGAAAAAAAATAACAGTTTGTTTCTAAGTTGTTTGTGTTTTTATAGTACTGTTTATTTTTGTTAGTTTGATGTTTGGTTTGGTATTTTTTTTTTATAGAACCACCATGTAAAACCAGTGAATTAATAATATTTTAATTGTAGAAATACCAGACTGCAAATTCTTGCAGTATTCTTGCAGTCTACCCCTATAAATTGACCAGGCACTGCTTACCCAGCACAAGGCACCACCAAGGCTGGATCAGACACAGTCTTTCTCTTCTTTCAGCATTGGTGGACATTGTGCCGCTGAACCTACAGCCCTCAGGCTCATACTCTGTTTCGGCTACATGACCATTAGAGAATCCAGAAGGCATGCCTCTGGTGTTGTGACCATAATGGAATTTAGAGTGGTTACACTCTGCTGAAGCAGTCTTATGAGTTTGCAATACACTCTTTTTCCAGGCTAGCCTTCACTCTGGCTTTTACTCTCTCCTGATATAGTGAGTAAAAATGTAAAAGCAATTAATGTATTTAGTCTGCAAATCACAGACTCTCAGAATGGGTCAGGCTGGAAGGGACCACAGTGGGTCATCTGGTCCAACCTCCCGACTCAAGCAGAATCAGCCTGGAGCACATGGCACAGGATTGTGTCCAGACGGTTTTTTAATATCTCCAGTGAGGGAGACTCCACAACCTCTCTGGGAAACCTGTTCCAGGGCTGAGTAGAGGGGCAGGATCACCTTCCTTGACCTGCTGGAAATTCTCTTTCTAGTGCACTCCAGTGTACCATTGGCCTTCTTGACCACAAGGGCACTCTGCTGGCTCATGGACAGYTTGTTGTCCACCAAAACCCCCAGGTCCTTCTCTGCAGAGCTGTTTTCCAGCAGGTCAGCCCCCAGCCTGTACTGGTGCCCAGGATTGTTTGTCCTGAGGCACAGGATCCCACATTTACCTTTGTTGAATTTCAAGCAGTTCCTCGCTGTCCATGTCTCTGACCTTGAGGTCCTTCTGAAGGGCTGCACGGCCCTCAGGGAGATTGGCCATTCCAGCTTTGTGTCCTCAGCAAACTTGCTGAGGAGGCATCTGCCCCTTCATCCAAATCACTGATGAATAAATTAAACAGTACTGGGCCCAGTATTGAACCTTGAGGTACACCACTGGTGACATGCCTTCATAAAATCTCCTCCTTGAAAGTCAGGCTGCTTTAATATAATTTAACATAGGCACTATTAAACTGAGGGGCACTTTAAGCCATGCCACATACAGAATTTATATGTTGGAAGCTAGATTAGGAGAAAAAGACAAAACTATGGTCTGGTGGGGTAGTGTCATGAAGGCAAGAAGACTGGGACTAATGGCATGTCATGTATAACAGCTGCTGCAGAACCCATCTGGGCTTGTAAAGGTGGAGGGTTCCTTTGCTGACCTATATCACTTCTGTAGCTCTGGTCAGAGGGGCCTCTCTGTTTCTGTGTCCAGAGGATGGAGATGTTCCCACAGCCTCCTTTGCACTGCTGTAACTCAATCACTGTGTGATAACAACAGACAAAGGCAAAGACACTGAATCAGAAAACCTCTTCTCCTATAAACCAAAATCTCTCTGCTACACCATCTCTCTTGCTCACAGCAAGAACGCCAGGGCGAGTTAAACACCCACAGCATGCCAGCACAGGAGGGTGCTCCCCTGCTGTTGGGACTATCTATACTGAAGGCAAAGGCAATAACAGAGCTCTCTTATGCAAGGCAATAGCCATTAGAGTTGCAGGATGAAGGTCTCCAGCCGTTACTCCACATCTGTGTTCCATGACGTACTATGGCGTAATAAAAGTAGACAAGCTTTGTCTGCTCCCAGACCAACAGAGAGCCAAGCAGGATCTGTCACTGTCCCTACTGTCATCGCTGCTTCCATGTGAGAGTCTAGGGAAGAGCATAGGAGGGACAGATTACACAATCCAAGCAAAGCAGCCCATAGTGCTGCTGCTGGGATGTTTCTGGGCTGCCATAGAACCTGTCACCTCCCACATCAAAGGCCATGGGGGGGTGATCMGTTTGACAGCAGCAGAAGGCATCTCTGGCCTTGCAGAGAGGGCTTCAGCCTGGCTGAGTTCTCCCGGGGCTGCCAGACGTGTTTGCAAGGGGTTTAGCAGCTGCCTTGAAATGGAAATGTGCTGCTGGGGGAAACCCATGCTTGAGCAAAGTGTGTTGGGACCAAAAGTTTTTGTCACTGATCTCATGACCAGTCTTGGGTTGGAGGGCAGAGACATTTACTATCCTGTCATTCTGACACACATTCAAAAGCTCTGTTCAAATTCAGACCAGAAGTCTCTGTCAGAGCCGAAAATGGTTATAATTTTCAGCTTGGTCTCCCCGTGTTCAAGGCTACACCCCTGTTATGCATTTTTCTAGAGGAGAGGAGCAGTAGGCTGGTTAGTGATAGACTAGATAACTAAATTATTTCCATGAACTGAAAAATAGACTTCATAGCCAAGTCCCTAGTTTAGCAATCTGTAACATCTGTGACAGATTTTTAAAATTAACATCTCTGCCCTGGTGGCTTTCAAGCATCAGGAATGTTACACATTTTACGTTGCACTTTGGATTCGTCACCTTTTGGGACCCACAAAAGCACCCCTGCCTCACACCATGCTGTCATCCATAGCTGTTGGCCAGTGAAGAAAGAAAAAAGTGATCAATATTCCCTGCTTGGATTACGGCTGGGGCTCTTCCACATCAGCAGTTTCATCTCATGTAAGGTGAGACCCATAGTATTGTTACAAGATCATGTTGAAAAGTACTCTGGCAGTCTTTTAGTACCTGCTCAGGAGTCTCTCATTCCCTCAGTCAACAAGCCCAAAGAACCAACAGAAAATTTTCCACCATCTAGAAACCAGGTATTACTCAGTTCCCTTCTCTGTAATGCTGGGGCACATGTTTGGARCTCTTTGGTTCCAGTTTCAATAACCCTTTCAGTATCCTTGCTTTTATTGCTGGTGGAAAAGGGCTTGCTCTGGTCTCTTGYACCACCATTCCACCTCTATGACACCCATGTTGTGGCTCAGGAGGCAAGAGAAGAGGTCACAGTTCTGCTTTCTACTTCATTTAAGTTTTGAATCTGCATTCCTTTGCTGAAAGTGTCTGTTCAGATATGATATATTACTGCTTTCAGATATTTATTCTCTTTATTAGACCTCTTACTTGCTCCAGAATAACACGATGATTTTGGTGGGAGCTTCAGATAAAGAAGAGTAGCGTGACAGAAAGCATAATAGCCTTCATTTAGCTGACATAGCAGGTTTGACTAAACAACACAAGAAAAGTACAAGAAAAGTTTCAGTGAGTGAGAGCAGTTGGGAGAGACAGCAAGGATCTGACCTCTTGACCAGACTGGTGGCACTGCCTTTTTTCCTTCTGATCACTTCCACATCACTCCCTGCCCCTGCTTGCTGCCATTCCTGCTGTGCCRGAGGCGCAGGCCCCGGCTTCAGAGGGCCAGGGGCTGAGCTTCCCTGCTTTCCAAGCTTCTCTCTGCTCCTGGCAGAATTAGAAGAAGACAGTGTAGCCATTACTGTGAATTAGGTCTACACAATATTGACTGAGAGATTCAAATGTCAATGGTAATTGATGCCCTTCTCTCAGATGTCACTACACTCCTTCAAAGAACTCCTATGGTCTTCTTTATTATACTAGGAGTGTAAAAATCCCAAACTCCCATATTTTTGCAAAAGGCCATTACTTGTCACAGTCATATATCTCATATGTCTTTGCTCTTAATGCAATTATTTTAAGGGATAGTTTGTTTATAAAGAACACAAAAGAAAAACAGAAATGTATGACTTATGCTCTTCAAAAGCAGTTATTTATAACTGTACTAATTGGTTTGTTTCCTTAAAAGCTGTGGGTCATGGCAACACAGCTGCTTTTGGTCTGGCTAATAAGCCTTAGTTCGGGACTAATGTTAGGATAGTAAGTTTTCAATCCTGTTGCAAGCAGCCCACCAGAAGTGACACAAACCCTTTATCTGCCTGCTGTGATCTGCTGAGAGACTGCAAAGGTAGAGATTTATTTGTGCTTTAAAATCCACCTACTCTTTTTCTTTCAAGTATTTCATGACACACTTCCCCTTGATTATACCTGTCATACACAGGAGAGGATGACTTTGTTAACCAATACCAGGATTCTCCTGTAATCTTTCAAAAAGGCTCTGCCCTGTCCTGCAGGATGCGGTAACTCACAGGGACTTGCTGCCTGTCAAAGGCATTCATAAGGCTTGAAAAATCAACTGAGTATCTTAGTATCTCAGTGTTACTTAATGAAGAATAATTAATTATTTAATGCAAAAAAATCTCTTCAACTGAGATTCAACTACTTTCCTGTTAGACACCCAACCATGAATTCATTAATAAGATTGATCCCCACAGAGGAAGTGTGCAGGCTACATGTGGCTCCTGACTTGGTCATGTAGCAGAGACAAGAGCTGACTTCTCCAAACCATTTTCTGGAATATTAAATGAAACTCAGAGTTCACTGAGAGAACCAACAATATTTTAGACCGTATAAGCTAGACAAAACTCAAGGATTCAGAGAAATCGTGGTTGCTGTAACTGCAGGACAGTGCAGGGGCTTACATTAAAAGTGCTAGAGGCAGGGGTACTGCTTTTCTTCTATGGGATTCTGCACACAGAGCCTCATGAGGTCAGATACACAGCTAGGAAAATCTTCCCATGGTTGGGGAGCACACAAGTGTAGTGGGAGCTGGATACTCTAATCAAAAAGCTAAAGGCAGAAGTGTAGTGCTGAAGTGTTGCAGCTCAACTGGTAAAAATAATAAGTTAGTGAATGAGGTTAGCAGTGACCAGCGCTCATAAATATTTTTGTGCCAGATACGATGGTGAAAAGGGAAAAGATGTTACCTTGAGGTTGATTTTAGAATTATTCCAATATCTCTTCCTTTGAGGAACATGGTAGTTCTCATATCGGACCACTACGTGGGTCATCCTTTTCAATATGCTACCTTGAAAAACACAGTCACCACTAGACACTTGGTGACAAAACCTTGCCTTACACAGGCAGACAGTTTTGTGTTCCCCCTCATCAGGTTTATTCCTTATCACCAATATTTAAAGCCATCTACATACTAAAGTACAGGGTTTAATGCCTCCTTTGGATTTTTTTCAACATTACCTCTTACATTTTTATTCTCCACATAGTTGTCCAATCTCTTTTTCATAGCACTAACAATTTGAGTTTTCTGTCTCTGAGGCACATTGAACAGATACTTTTACTGAGGACAAAATTCACCTGAACCTTCTTTCTGGTTGTTAAAATAGTTGGTGCATTTATTGCGTGCTAAGAACAAACTACAACTTGCTGTGCCTTTCCTCTGTTACTACTTTGCAATTATCTCAGGGAAACATCAAATCCACTGATTTGAGAGAATTTTGGAGAACACTGTTAATCTCACCACATTGAAAAATAACTCTTTATAGATCCTAGATTTTTCCTCATTCTGCTGTTTTTGATTTGTAGCTGGATTTTGTGTAGTACCAGGAGAATAATGATATGCAGAATTGTTCTAATCGAATTTTTTAATTTTACCGTTAAAATTGCTTTTTTTGAGTATTATTGACCTGTCAATTCAGATTGAGAGAGATCCATGTGGTTGTCTGATATGCAAAGTTCATTGCCCAATGTCTTGGCACCCAGTTACTGCAATTGATTTAAATGTTGGACATTTCCTTTTCCAACCCCCTCCTACTTATGCTTCTGAAAGGGCCAGTGTTTTTAAAACAATGGTGATAGGAAGTGTATCACAGTACTTACAAAAGCGAGTCCTACAATTAGAATTTGGCTACACAAAATGCTGCAAATAATAGAGCATATTCCAGCTTTAATCTCACCATTCCGGAGCCATTAGAAGCGAAGATGGACCTGACCGGACACATTCATGATAAGGAGAAAGGCAGCCCAAATGAAAATGCTAAAGTGTAATGCATTTTGCCTTCCAGAAGAATGTGATGCATGCATACCAAACAGTAATAAAGGAGATTGGGGTAGATCTTAGGAATGATTTTTAATGTGCAGTCAGCTACGCACAAAATTATGTTACCTGATGAAACTGAGGAATCTCCATCATTTGAGATCTTAAAGACAAGATTCCATAAGCATGCCTGGAATAGTTTAGGCATAACTGGTCCTTCCTTGGAGTCAAGTCAGAAAACCTTTTCAAGTCCTATAGTCTGTCTATTGTTTAAAGGTCTGCTCATGATTCCCTTGCAATGCCACAGTTGCAAATGGGTATGTTATCCTATTTGCTGCTTGCTTGGAAACTGCTTAGCTTGAAACAAATCCTCTCTGTTACTGGTGTGACAAGAAGTTCTTACAATGGCTGTGCTGTTTCCTAACATGGACTCCGGATTTTTCCATATACAAAACATATTGCTATAAAATGATTTTTCTACGTAACAGGTCACAATAACAYCTATTTTGTGATTCTTTTGTTTTTCTATTAATCTTGGATACTGAACCAGGACCATMCCTTTGAGAGCTGGCTTGCTGCTCTGCATTCTCCTGAAAACTTGGCTTACTTTGTACACCAGTATATTTGGCCTTTGAAAGTTGGCTTGCAGTTAGCAGACAGAAGCAGGGTCAGAATTAGTTCAAAATAAATTAATAGTCAGAAGTTCTAACTTGCTAAGCTGCGTGCAATCCACCCTTCAAAGGATATTCACCAATTGGTGTAATTGCTCTCTTCAAGGGCTTCCAAAAAATCCTTGGACATGCTAATTAATGCTGTTTTAGATATATGTCAAGGTATTTGACCTGAGAGTTTAATTCTACAGTTTAATTCCATAATGATTGTAAATGATAGGACTGCTGCATATTTAAAAGAACATTAGTGTGAATTTAGCTAGCTGTTGGCAGTTTAACAGTGACTAACAGATATTAAATAAGCATGAAATTCTAGTGGTGAATGACACTTTTATAGGGGCAARGGCTGGGAGCTGAAGGCAGGAGAAAATATTGCAACCATCCATAGTGACCTTCCCTTTCCCCTGGATTTTACAGAGTCTTTGCACAACTTTCCCAGCACTGGGACAAGTCTGGGTTGGTGGAAGGGCCTTGTCCTTGCAGACTTGGATAGCACATGATGAACTTGGTGGGACTGCAACTTGTTGATATGCTGAAGTCATCGGCAATCCCTTGCTGATGTCACTGACACCAAGATGTCCCCAAATAGCTGGATTTTTTAGCCACTCAAAGATAATCACATCTTCCAGTTTAAAGGAAGAAGTGTGTAAATTCTATCCCTTCTTCTGCGAGATTTTTCTTTTTTTTTTTTTTTTTTAAGTGGATGTCAGAAGAAATCAATTGCTAGGGAAAAGAAAAGAAAACAAGTTGATCCTTTTATTGTTACTGTTCAAAAGCGTCTCTTTGTTTTAGAAACAGAAATGGTAGCAAGTGACTTTTTTCCACCCCTCAGTGGCTACATAAATTTCTGCTACTAAGGGACAAACACCATTGATTTGACCGACTTATTCAAAACAGGTCACGAAGCCACAGCTTGTTGTGTCAATTCTCATCATATACTGATGCGGCAGGTTTTATGAATAAAATATGGGCAGTTGCTGTCTGGGAGGATGCCACATCTTAGCTACCCCAAACCCTCTGTCCTTGAAGAGCAAAGCTTTGAAAAATTAGGACCATGTTTCAATCCAAGCTGTACAATATGCTTTTCAATGAAGTGTAATATATTGTTTTTAGCTGAATAACTTTCTTCTCCTCTTCTCCCCTCCCCCGTCCCTCCCCTACTTAGGAGGAAAAAAAAAAAAGCCATGCCATCTTAAACTAAAGCACACTTCAGTCAGTCTCCCTGTGTGTGCTCCGTGCCAGCAGCCACAGCAATTCTTTCATCTTGGCTTCAAAGTGGTGCTGAGAGGGGGAGGGGGGCATCTAATGAAAGAAGGGAAAACAAACAAACAAACAAACAAGCACAAAACGGGGGAGGAAATGAAAAATAGCAGTCTACCTTTCAAATCTGAGTGTTGCCTGCAGGCACGCTCTGCAGTGGATGTTGCACTCAGCTTCAGCCTCTTGTATATTTTTTTTTGTTATTGCCACTTCCCATGCTGGGAAGATTCTTGTCATCCCTCACATATTTTATCCRCAGAAAAGGCTGCCCTGCCCTGTGCTTGGTGATTGAGGCTGTGCCCCTGGTGTGCCACACTATCAGTGGTTCCCAAGGCTGCCTAGCCTGGGAAAAGCTGCATGGAAACGGTCCAAAATCAGCATTACATGCATTATTGTTCTTACTCTCCCTGATTAGAGTGCACACAATGAAAACAACAGCAACAGCCTCGTTTTCTAGCTCTCCTCCCAACACAGGGCTGTTCTTAGGCTGTTTTTTTTTCTCAGAGTCTTCATAGAAATTAACTACTTCTGTGCTGGTAGGTCCCAGGCATCCCTGCAGCTTCTCTGGGGGGAAGCCCGAGGATCTTAGTCTGACTGGGAATAACATTTTCAAAAGTGCCAAGTTGACTTGTGAACTGAAATCCTGTTTTTTCAAAACAGGTCTAGAGGTAGGCTGCCTTGTGTACCACCGGAAACACACTGCTCAGATGCCGTGGTAAAATGCCAGACACAGTAATTGCCATAAACCAAAACAGAATAGGCTGAAAGATATTTAGGCATTAGTCCCTTGAACACTTGCTTTGTGTTAAGTGCTGGAGGCAACACATGCAATGTCCTAGCAGCTTGTCACAGCACCGGAGTCTCCCCCATGCCAGCCACCATCACTTTTTGTCTTACTCCCTGGTCAAAGAGGTCTTGCTGTCCTGGCTGAGGACTGCCAGAATGGACTAGCATCGCTCTAGTGACTGAGCTGTCATTTGGCAGGCAACAGTTTAAATTTCATGAGGCCTGTTCCACATCCTGGGGTAGACAGTTTGGCATGGGATAAAGCTCAGTCTGTTCTACGAAGGAATGGTATCCAGTGCTTATCCCAAGCACGTGGAAATGCCTCTTTGGAGTCACGGAGTGAGGCATGGCATTTCAGGCTGAATTCGAGTTCATATTCCCTGAAATACATTAGGTGGCATATCAAACAAAGGAGGAAAAGCATTTTCTTCCCGCTTACCAGATTAGACATGTTCCAGAGTGTTGAGTACCTGCACCTTGAATGTGCTCAAGTATTTGATGGGAGGTGAACTCATAAAGCTGCTCCAGAAGAGAGCAGTAGACAGCCCCAGGTGCTAAAGATGAGAGAAGGCAAATGACAGGAAGGACTGTGTTTTTACACATAAAATACCATAGAGTACTTTTTTTTTGCTCAGTTGTAATAGGTGCTACTCTTTCTCATTTTTTAAAAACAAATGCATGTCTGGCTTCAAGACACTATTGGGAACACATGTAGGAACAGACCTACTGTAAGCAGTGTTTTGTTTTAGGATCCTTTTCTGACTTTTTTCATRTCTCTCAGCTGTATTGCAGAAAGGGATCCCTGATGCTTTCTCCCCTTCTTCACGGAAAGAGATAGAGATGCTCTGGGTTACTCTGCACCCAGGGATCTCCAAGAGCCCCAGGCATCTCTTGCTATTACGGACCCCGAATCTGCAGAGGTACCTGGGGGGTTAATGGTAGATGTTCTTAAATTGCCATCCAGCAGATGAAAGACAGATGTTTACTTTTAAGACATTTTCAGACCAGAGTAAAAAGCACTTTGAAATTTGAAGAAAAAGAAACAGCTCTCTAGTCAATACCATGTATAGTCTTCTGTTCTTAGAAGGGATTAGACTGAACCGTGGAAAACAAAAACTGTAAAGTTGCGCAGTTCTGTTCTGCCACTTGTTTCAGTGTCACTGTGGTTAAATCTACAACTTTTTTCTAATTTTTTTTGGTTCAGCTTGAAATTTCATAATCTATTCAGAAATATTTTTTCTGCCTTGTGCATCACTCGTGGTAAAAAATGTGAGAAGAAAGTTCACTCTTTTTCTAAGATTGTAATGCACAATGAAGGAAAAGATTTTGTTTATTCTTCAACAACTCTACTGACATCTTATTCCTCTGAAAAATAATGTCTCTTTTTATGCTAACAAAGTCCTTATGGTCTAAAGGAGAACCTGGGCAAAAATTTGCTCTTGTCGTAGCTGACTGCTATATCTTTGGGCATGATTGACCCTTTGGTTGTCTTACATGTCCTAACTCTCTTAACTTTCAGGGTCTGCATATAGAAAAAGGTGAATAAAGGACTGTAAGAAATCATTTTAATAAGCTTTTCTGAACTTTTCCATGTTTGAAAAACAACTTGTGTTACTTAGTATGTGAAGTTAAACACAGCTGGGATGGGACTTCTCTATCAAAAACATTTCCTCTATTAAAAACCTGGAAACTGGCTGTCATTACTCTTGCTTCTCTTTCTTCCCCAATCAAATAGTTGTGCCAACTTCTTGTTTTGTTTAACAGTCCCAGTCAGAGAGATATCACGACTAATCACAGTATCATTTTCTAATGTTCACTGGAAGGAAATCTCAAATTGTTCTTGAGAACCTAAATATTAGGCTTATTATAAATCTGATTAAGCAAGGGCACCAATCCTTGAAGGCAGGATGAATACAACTCCTAGCAAATTGTGAAAAAGAAAACTAAGCATTGTTGAACCACACTGTTCACAGATTGTTGCTGGAGACTGGTCCTCCAAAATGTACGTCTTTTCTCTGTTCTGATTAATTTATTTGTTTATTAATTTCTTTTTCATTAGTTGATAAAAGATCAAAATTTTAAGGAAACTGGCAAAACTGGTCCCTGTACTCACTGTTAATGTGCCCAGTGTGAACTGAAGCACTTATTTTCTCTGGTGTGCCAGGCAGTGACATAGGAGCCATGTAGTGCCTTGCACAAGGCCTATGACCATGCGTTCCTGTCTCCATTGCCATATGCCAAACAGGAGCGTCCATTGCAGCAGTGATATCTATGCATCGAGAAGTGTGAAGCCCAGCCACGGGTGAAGTCATCTAATTGCCAGCTTGGACAAGCTATTAGCCTGACCAAGAGCTGGAGGGAGGCCGGCCCTAAGGTCACTTTGAAAAGTGGTGTTTAGATTATAACTCAAAGAAGTTACTAGCTTTAAAAAAATGCCACTTGAAATACACCTAGACCAAAACTATTTCTACATCTCCATGAGATTCACATAGGACATCATTTCTGCCCATGGTTTTGTTTGTGCCATGTTACCATGTTGGGAAAATGTCTGACTGAACACATAAACATGCATTATGGCCCAAAAGAAGCTCCCTTGGCACTGATTTGGGGTTTTGCTGAGGTACATAGGAGCTGGATGTGACATAGATGTCACCTGGGTTAAATTGTTATGCAAGTCTGGTGGGAGTGCTGGAGGCAGCTGGGGAGACTGAAAAGGCTGTTGCCACCTCCAGGGCAAGCAGGACTAATGTGGCCACCAGCTTCCTGTTTTGGGGTGACAGCAAGTCTGGGATGACGTGCTGAAGAGTGCCTGCATGTCAGCCAGAGCCCTGACCTCCCCCTCACTTCAAGACCATCCCTTCATCATGGTGCCCTTTCTCCTGGCCCCAGAGAGAGTGCATCCACCTTACCTTTGTCTGGGCTTGTTTGCCATAATTTCTTATTTCCACGACAGCCAGGGAGTTCCTCCCAGTCACTCTGCTTGAGTACCACAAGATGGGAGAAATCCTGGCAGTAGACAGGCTACAAGACAGTTTTCTTGCTTTCTTAATATTTTATTTATGAGGAAGAGGTCACACGAATAATTGAAGATGCCTGTTTGCACCCACTGCAATCTGTGAGTGGTTTGAAACGTAAACATGTCAACCCACAACTGGAGCTTGAGAAACACATGTGCCAAGGAGCCTCAGGCCATTTGTCTGCCTGTCACACTCACCTTCCCAGCAGTGCCCTCCTCCTCTCACGCATGGGAAGCCCAGGTGCGGGGCGTTCCTGTCCTGTATGACACTGATGCAAGTTTCCATGGAAAAACTGATGCGGAGGAGAATGGAAACATGCACATGGCATGAGGTGAACTTATGGTGTATTTTACGCAGTAAAAAGCAAATTGTATTTCAGACTGGTTTTATTTTTTTCTTTCTTGTGTAACACACAAATTGAGATCAGCTGAGGCTCCAATAGTGTTGCCTTTCAAGAAACTGAAATGCTGTGCAGAAATACGCAACAGAAACAGCAGACAAAAGGCCAGTGGGGAGAAGGGAAGAGGTGGAGAGGCCTGGAGCATTGGAGGGGGATGCTAAGAATCCTGCTTGYGTAGAACTAGTAAGGGGTAACAGGAGACAGAAGTATAAGGTGCTATAAGAAAACAGAAATAACGCAGAAATCCAGGATCCTGTAAGAAGAGGCAAGGCCTCCAAAGTCTTCTAAATCTGACTTTGCTACATACAGGCCAAACACTGAATGGATCAAGTCCTCARTACAGTTCTTGATCTGGTATGATTTATGAAGACAAGTGTAAACTCAGTAGCAAGGGTGCAGTGTAATGAATCAATTCCTATAAAGAAAGATTGACATTCAAAACTTGTGCCATCCTAAAACCCTAGAGCACATGGGAGACAGCATTTCATCCCCTCCAAGCCTTGTATTAGGAGGAGGTAGAGTTGTTATTTAGATGCATTGGATTAAAACTGAAGAATTCGGAAAAAGTCAGGAGAATATTTTCCATAAACATGACGGCGAGCATATCAGACCCTAGAAGACTTAAGCAGGAGACTGTCCTGAAAGCACAGAAGAAATTTTAGAAAAGTCTCTGTGACAGAAAAATTCAGACAGTCATCATTGCTTTTTTTCTCTTTGCAAAAAGTGGAATGTGAGTGAATTGGATTTTGCAGAAATTGCTGTTAAAGTTTGCTGAATTGCGTCAAATTGAGAAACGTATCTCACCAGAAGCTTCAAATATGTATATTTATTTTTTAAAAATGAGGTGCAAGTGAGCAACAGCACTACATTAAGAACAAAGTTGATGCAGAAAAAGAGCTCTGGTGTGGACTTCTCACCAACTTTGCACTGACGTCACATTGTTGGCTACAGTGGACCCAGCCCTGATTAATTGCCCTTGTCAGTCAGATCCTGGGAAAGAGTCTTGAAGGCAGAGTGATACTCTCAGGGCATGTCAGATGTGAGGTTATTTGATTAGTGTCTTAGCTGAGAGCAGACTTTAAATGTTTTGAGTTGCCGGGCTGTGTAGTGAAAATGAACATTAAGAATTGCCACGTGTACAGGTTCTGCCTCCTGTTTCTCCATGCAGCTGAAGGCCTCCCTCCAAAATATGTGCATAGCTCTTGTCAAAATCAGTGGGAATTCTGCGAAAGTGTTGGAGGATGATGAGATCATGGTGCATTTTACTTTTCATCACTTGTGAGAATTGTCTCAATGCATTATTTCTTAGCTAAGGATTGGTCTCTGCAACTTAAGACTTTTATATTAAAGATAATAATGCCTAAGATATTTTTCTGGTGCTTTCCTAAATTAGGGCATGCATCACTTGTATCTAAATTTAGTTTGGGTATGACTGCTCTAATATTTTCTCTTATTTTATATTCATCTCTCTTCTGTCTGTTGGCTTCATGTCAGACAAAGAAAGTCAATATTTTCTCTGCGAGTTATTTCATTTTGTTGGTCTATGATATCATAGCAAATGTCAGCTGATCTTATATAATATAGGCTTCAAGACAGACTGTTATCCTTCCTTTTACAAATAAACAGATCTAAATAACATAGGTTCATGGTCAAATAGAGTATTTTTAGAGCTATTAAAGCAGTAAAATAGTTTTCTCTGCTGATGAGAAAGTCTGCTTCTTATCCTGGTGGTCTCTTGTTTCTCCTCCACTGGCATTTGATCTCTGTAACACTATCGCACTGTACCATTTTGCTGGTAACAAAGTCATCATTCACTCATTACTTAGCAAGTCTGAGCACATTTTATGGTTGATAGCTGGATTGCCAGCATGATCCAAAATTAGCCTCTTTCTGCTTATTTTTGCTTAGGCTGTAGGGCCAAGGCAGTACAAAACTCCACACGTGGCAGAAGGCAGCATGTCATAGCCTCTGTATCTCCTTACACTGGAGGGGCTAAGTCCTCCGCTCTTTTGAGTGGAGATAAGTCTGTAGTTAGCAGATGAAATTCAGGTCCAACAACACTGAGAACCTCACCATTCCTTCAGTGATTTGGGTAGGAACTGGATATCTCTGGATATGTGACATCTGAGTTTAAAACTGCAAAACAGCCTTAAAATGTCCGTGACACATGGGCACAACAGCTTCTTGCACACGCGGGCAGCGGGAACCAGTGAGTACGATCTGCAGGAGGATCACTGCTTGGACTGTGTCACTCTCTTCCATGGTAGGCCACAGCTGGGGCGAAGTGAGAGCCAGGAGGGGTTCCTTGGTCAGATGCAAGCTGCTGGGAGATGCCAGTCAGCCCCAGCCATCAGCATACGTAGGTCTTTCTCTCCCAGCACACTGGATTAATTCCTGCTGTTGGCAAAAGGGCAACACGAATGTATTTTAAAATCTCTTCCTCTGCATAATCAAAAGGGAAGGAACACGACACGAAAGCTGCCGAACAAAGAGCAGACAAGCGCTCCCACCCCTTGAACCTCCCTTTTGGTCACCCGTGTGCCGGCTGGCTCCCAAGGCCTGTCTAGGTCGTATTATAACTCCTTTATTAGTGTTTAAGGTCACCAGGAGACATGCAAGTGCATCCTATATCAGGAAGTGTAGTATGTCTCAAGAGTGAAATATTTGGCTGTTAGCAAGAGCTGTGGCTGCGACTCGGAAATCCCGGGACGCGCCTGAAGGGCAGGCAGGCTCCAGGCGCCGCGCTGCCTCCCAGCAGATAGARCCACCGGGAAGCGGAGCGGCTTTCCTGCCATTCTCCGCACGGGGCTGCCTTCCTCCCAGACTTCCCCACCGAGCGCCGGCAGCTCCTTTTGCCACTCTGTCCAGCTGGCTGTGGGCTGCAATTCCAAAGAAAAGGCCTCCACTGAAGCAGGTACCCAGCGCAAAAATGTGCCGCCGTCTGCCCCGGCATTGTCGCTCCTGCAGGAAGACTGATTAGGAGCACGTAAAGAGGGCAGGGAGGAGGCGGGTGCCAGCCCGCAATCCTGCGTGAGTGAGCAGCAGATTTATTGGTGTATTTATGAGCGCCGGGACGTGGGGAGACGTGGCGGGTGTGCAGAGATGCCCTGCCCGGCGGCACGCACCGCAGCCCCGTGCCTGCGGGCACCCGCCCCGGCGGGAACGGGAGAAAAGCAGGAGTTGTGGTGCTGGGACCTGTCTCATGACCTCCTTAAAGTCAAAGGTGGAGGCCTTTCTGGAGCTGCAGGTCCTGCCACCAAGCTTAGATGTCAAGTGCGAAGATCCTTGAAATGCGTTGGGTGACAGAGAGTTTCACAGCTTCCTTAGCTGCACCCACATCTCATCTGTCAGTCTTTTGCTGTGACTCCAAAGTCACTTGAGCATAAGCTCCCCTCAGAGTATATGCATATKTTTATGCACCATGCCTGGCAATAGCTAAATGACGCAGCTGTTGGCAAAATGTGATGCAAAAAGGGAGCCAGAAACAGGAACGCTTTTCCTTATCCATGCGATTAACTTCCAAATATTTATGTTGTATCAGTACATGCAAGGATAATATCCCCTTCTCTTTATTGTCCTAATGTAAAAGAGAGAGAGGCAGGCAAGGTTGTGTAAGTGTCAACAAAAAAAATTCAGATATTGAAAGGTTTGTCTTCAGCTTTAGCTCTGATCTTGTTACAAGGTGGAGGATCCTCTCAAAAATACGTCCAACTGCAAATAAATAAATACATACCAAAAAAGAGCAGGAAGATACTATCAAGAGATCATTGTCTCGATCTAATAAATTACAATCACAACATCATCTCTAGGCCCCGCTGGAATGGTAATTGTGATTAGATGGAGAAAGCAAACAGTGATGCCTACTGTAGCTACACAGTTATTCCCCCAGAGATCACCATTTTCAGGCATTTCTAACTTTTTCTTTATCCAAATTGGCCTTGGCCAAATAATATGTGTGTATTTGTATGTGTGAATGTATTTGTATGTGTTTTTATGTGTATATGTGTGCATACACAGCAAACATATCTTACTGTCTGATTTTTTAGCTTCAGTGAAATGGACAGTCAACCATAAATAAGAAAGCGCAGCATAGAAGGTGTTGAGGCTGATTTTGAAATTGCAAGGTTTCTCTTCTGAGCCATTTTTCATTTCCCAAAAATCTATTTGAATTTTTAAAGGGATATTGTTATTGAAGTTTCATTAAAAATCACACTTGAAACACAGTTTCAAAGGAAACAAACCAATAACCATTTTAAAAAGAAAGCTTAGCAAGGGAAAAATATTGGCAAATTATTTAAGTGTTAATAATACTTAGATTAAATATCTGAACCTAAAGGACAAATTCCAATAACATCACCAATGTGTGGCCAACAGTCATCTTCTAAAAATGCCAGGTTTTTATGAAGCATTTTTGTGTGTTTTGGTCATCTGCAGATTAATTTCCTTTTTACTATTTTTTTTTAGCACAATGAAAGGAGGAGAAAAGTCACATTTTATAAATGCTCAAGCCTATGAGTTAAGGGTGTAGTTTTAACTTCCTGACTCTTAGTAAATCTTCACACGACCAGAGACATTTTATTAATACAGTTCATGCAGGTAAAAAGTGTTGTGTGTGCATGCAAGAAAAAGCTTTTACTGGAGAGTTAGCTTTCCCTGAAGTGTTTTATCTTATTTGGAAAAGGAAAAATAGAAATCCAGTGCGAGGCTGTATTTATAACACATGGTGAGGTGCAGTAGCAATTGAGTACTGATGGTCACACTCCTGTGTCCTATGGGACACCCACCTGCCATCACGAGGCACCTCTGAGCATCATCTTTGCTCTGGGTAGCTGACACGGGCATGCACAACACGCCCCCTGAGCACCTTGGGCGTTCAGCTCACAGATGGAGATTTTCTTGTGTGCTGATTTTGGCAGCCAGATCACATTAGTCAGCCTAACTCTATGCCAGCTGGTTTTGACAGGTTCATTTGTTACATTGTATTTAATTATTTATGGCTGTACTGCAATAAAACCCGTCTATGCCTCATGTCACTGCTTTTAGATGATCATCTATGATTAGCATTATTGATAGTACCCACAGGGTCAGCTGGAGACTTTTTGGAAATGGTAATCTCAACGGGTCTCACGTGTGGTTTTCCCTGCTTTTTCCTCATCTCTTCCTGAAAGGATGTCTCTCCTGCCCTGGTGGAGGTAGTAGCAACACATGAGGAGGTGACGGTGATGGGCTGAGGGTTGTCTCCTTTCCTCTTGCACTGAGGAATGCTGCTCTCCAGCATAGGACGTGCAAGCCTTTGCAGGCCTGGAGTAGCTGCAAAGGGTTGTGTGCAATCTGTTTTTCTCACGCAGATCCGAGATCAACAGCGTGACAAACCCGGCTGTGTCATACATGGCAGGCTCAGAGCATTAATAAGCACTTTTCTTAGGTGCTGCTGTAAGACAAGTCTCTGCTCTGAGAATCTTTTGGAAGATATTTACTGCTTGAATAAAAAATAAAAAAGAGCAACTGTTGGACAGATGAAATTAATTAAAGGCTTCATTTTACTAACTAAAATTTCATATTTCCCTCCACATAGACTATTATAGTTGCATGATGACTAACCTAAATATTATCACACAGCATGCTGTCATCTTTCATAAATAATACAAGGATTGCTGTAATCCTGCATAAACCCAGCTTTGGATGTTGAGAAATATTATGCAAGTGTCCAACATGAAAAGAATCATGTTTCTTATTCCACCACTCTGGCCAAATATCATGTTGTCTTTACTGGAAAACTGTGTTCATCAAACAAGTTTAAAGCTGAGAGTGGGAGAGGGTGGGACATTGCATTCCTGAGAAATGACATTATAAACAATACGGTACTGCTTTGTGCTGTCAGTAAATTGGGGATATTATAGAGCAAACAGGGAGAGCACGCCATAGTGTGCCTGCGCTCCAGCTTCGCTTTTCTCTTTGAACTCACAGACTACAGAAGGTGATCTGTGCTCGCTGGGGCGTCCCGCTCCCTTCTTCACTCTCTCTAAGCCTTCAGCTCTGGTTCAAGAGCTATGGAACTTTCTTCTTCAATGAAAGGTGGGAACTGGGGTGGAATAGGAAAGACAATCCAGCATGGCTTTGCTTTTATTTCTATACAAACGAATAGGTGTTGTAGAGGAAGGACAGGAGTAAAGGAGAGGAAAAGAGGTTGATTTTGAGAGGCTGTGTCACACAAGTGTTGAGGCATAAGCATTTTTTCTGCATGTTAGTGGCTTTCTGAAGGCTACAGGTCCTCAAATCATAAGCATTGAAGAAGTATTTTAAAGGTGCCATTTTTAATCTTTGACTCATGTCTTTCTTTATGTAATGTTTTACACATAGAAAATGGATAAACTTTTTTCTAAAAAAGATCAGGACTTTTTCTTTTAACTGATACAACAGACAGTATTGCATTGTGTGCTTACTTTTCAGTATGTAAAAAATTGCTTTCACTGAGCGCTCTTGGAGATCTGCAGTGCCAGCCAATGGTGCACTGTGCGTGCTCTGGGAGTTTTGAGGAATACATCAGTCTCACATGGAGGTGCTCCCGATGAGTGCTCTTGTACACAGGAACTGGGTGGAAGCTGTTCAGCTGAAAGATGCTAATGGCCTTCTTTATCAAGGAAACGAGGCAAAACAGCAAGTGTGTTATTAATTTCCTATGTGTGCTTCTTGTTTTATTAATTTCCTACATGGATTTCTATGTCTCCCTGGAAACTGGCATGTTGTTAGAAATCCTGGAAATTATCAGGGTGTAACAATAGTAAAAAGGAAGAAGTTTTTTAGAAGTTAAAATCCCTTTCTTGTGGGACCATTTTCTGAGTGCTCCAGCAAGCTGTTGAAGCTCACAACTGTAAAAAGTGTGACTTGGCTGCGCCAAGTCCAAACGTTATGCAAGGCCCTTCTCTCCCTACCATATTTTTCCTCTTGCCATTTGTATCTCCTCTCCTTCCCCCTTTCCATTTCATCGTCCCTCCCTCCCCTGTTTCTGCCACCAGTGCAGAGCTTTTGGGAAGGAATGAGATAGACTGCTCTGTCCCCTGCCTTTGTAGGCACAGCAGAGGACAGCAGTGAGAAGGAACTTCTCTCCACTCATCACATCTTTAACATACTGTCCTGCTGCAACATCTACACCTGAAAACCTGGTAGGTCATGGGAGCACTCCAGATGACACTGAAACAACTGACAACCATGACTGTAATGAAGAGAGGAAGAGAGTAAAGAGTTTTTCTACTTTTTACTTCCCAGTGAGTAGGGGAGCTGAGTAGGTGAGTTGGAGATGGGGAATTGGTAAAGGAGAATCAAAGTGCCCTTGAGCCAGTGCTGGCTGGCAAAGGATGCACCCTAGTCCTGCAGAGTGAGGGACACGTGCATGACATGGTGCTGGCCCCAGCCCCAGATTTTTTCTTGATAGCTCTGTAAATACTGTTGACATTTGAGACAGGTTGGGGTAAGCATGAATAGCTTAAAAAGCAGAGTATAAAGCTTTGTGTTTCTCTCCAGGGGAAATCCCTGGTCAGGTTCTAGCAACATGGAGCAGCAGAAGGGGGCAGAGAGATGTGTTTGGGAGAGATCACTAAAAGAGCTTGGAAGTGGGCTGGTCATTTGCTTACGAATTTTTCTTTATCTTTGTAAGCATACAATATAGAGATATTAATGAGAAGACATAGGCTGTGGTTTCTATTCCCTGAGAAGCACAAGGTAGGCAACTCCTTTTCATCTACATATTTTTTAGGCTCATGTAAGCCAGTGAATGACTCAATCCTGACTAATAAATATCTGCTAATGAATACCACTCCCAAACACTCATATRTCTATGGTGAATATCAAAAGTTCAGACCAGCTTTCCTGCCCTGGTCCAGCCTACCRTTCAGAAAAGCTCTTGGAGTCCTTTCCTGAGTCTAAAACCTGGGATCTAACCTTTCATTGAAAAGACTTTTCTGTGGAGTGGTGCTGTACTTTCCTCACTGATCTCAGTGAGCCTGTGCTCTCAATGGACAAAACGGCATCTACAATTCTATGTACCTTGCAACTGCATGCCAGAAACACTCATCTAATTCTGGGTAAAAAATGTATGCCAACACAGAATTATAGGATTAGAAAAATATTTAAGAGCAATAGCTATTCTGTATATACATAAGGCAAACCTGTGAAAGAAACAAGGTTCTATCTGATAATAAATAATAACTTTTAAGCCTGGAAGAATTTTCTTGCTTCATCTAATCTCACGTGTTCTTGAAAATATTGACTTTTGTTTAGCTCTTGATACTAAACATAAGCATTAGAGTCAAATTTGTAGTGAAAATACAATCTAAACCTCAAAAGTAGAAGGACATAACCACTTTTGACAGCTACTTGTGAACAGAAACAGTTTAAATGTAAACAGATCAATAGGTAAAACATTCTRATTTAGTTTATAAATTTACTTTTTTCCAAGTCTCCAATAGCCCTGAATAGAACTATTTTGGCTGCAGTGTCCTCCTGAAGTTTCTCCCAGCTACTCCTGTGGTGAATCCAGAAGTGAGGACTTTGGGTCACTTTTGCAATACTCYTGTCTCACTGTGGCATGCTGGTAGCAGAACAAGGTTTGTTCCCCTCAGCTGTCACATCCAGGCTGGCACAGAACAGTTTTGAGAAAAAAAGAGTCCAAAAAGCTTTCTGATATCTTACCAGTGTTTTGTGCAGTAAAATTTATGCAATAAATTCTGTGTTTTCCCGGGAAATTATAAATATCTTTTGGAATAATAAATATATTGGTGAAATATAGATTTCCTTCATAATAATAGGTATTTCAAAGGAAGATAAGATTGAGTCTAGAATATATAATTTGTATTTTTGAAAGCTTCATTAAAGGCTTGGGATTAATATTTAATATTATTAATACTTACAAATTGAGCATTCTTTCATGACAGGATATGAAGAAAGACAACTAGAGGAAGAAGGGGATGCCAGACCTGAAGGAGACTTTTGGCCTCAGTTTCTGAGGATCCCAGGGAAATACAGACAATATTCCCACTAAAAATGCTGGCTTCTATCTCACTCCTTGACAATCTGGGCGCATGCGGCGAGTGTACCTCATGGGCTGTCCATTACCAGGATAGACTTGTGGTTTGTCACTTAATTGTTTAAATCATGACGGGTCAGCTTTCCAACAGATTTGCTGGAAGCGAGGGGCATCCTTGTGGAAGAGATGAAATTCTGATACCAATCACAAACAGTAAATTCCCATCTTAAAAATAATTTAAACCAGGAATTTATAGAAAGCTAAAATGAATAGTATAGAACTAGGTTTCAACCTTCACAAAATATTTTGTTTTCTTACTCTATAGTAGTTGTAAATATGGTGTAAAATGCATTTTATTTATTTACACAGTGGATGTTTGCAGCTTCCACAGTTAGTAAATTTGAAAACAGCATGGCATAGCTGCTTAATTAAGACTATACATAGTAATTTTTACTTCATATTTAGGATAAATTCTTCTGCTTTTCAAGTCACGTGGAGACAGAAAACAGTCTTTGGTCTGTTTGGAGGACATTATTTTCTCTGAAGTGCCTGTATGGAGATTTACATGAATAGGATGGCAGCAGAGAATTTTAGTGCAACTCTATGAAAAAAAAAAAGCAGAGCAATACATAAATTGCATTATAAATCCTTGCCATTCTGCAGAGAGCTTAGGTGTTAAGCTGCAAGAGAAACAGACAATGAGGACCTTTATGCACAAATACAGTCAAATGCTAGCTTCTCTTTTGCATCTCTTTATGATAATCTAACTTCAGTGAAATGTTTCTTTAAATACTGGAGGTATCCTACAGGAGAAAATCAGTTCCAGAAGGCAYCATATTATATGGTGAGCTCTCTCAAACTTATTGACCATAGAAAATATCTGTGACCATTTGTATTTTGCATCTCTGTGCAAACTTAAAATTGAAGGCAGAGATAAAGCACTAAGCATTCTGGGATATGAAACCTGTTGCACATTATGCCAAAAGTAATAACAGTGGAAGTAACTAAATCACTACATTCTCTGAGGTGGACCCAGATTTAGTGCAAAGAAAAGCTGCACCATGATCATATCAGAATTTGTTCTCCCCCCTGGAGCCAATAACAGGGCTTCYATGAGCTAATGCTATTCAAGTTTCTGTCCTTCAATTTATAGTGGGTGGCTTTGAAGTATTACCTCCAGTGTCACAAAATGAGAGAAATTTTCTCTGCAAGAGAGATAAAAGAGATACATCTTCTGGCAAAGACCTAAAAGTAGGTAGTCAAGGGTCTAGAGYGCCTTAATCTTTTACCCTCTAAGGCAAACTAATTTAAAAAATATATTATCAGGCTTACAGCAGATCATAYGAACTCTCGAGGGCACATTTGGGTAGTAGATCAGCAACATTAGTGGCGTAAAATTGATTAACAGAGCTGTGCACTCAGAAACATAGAGAAAGCTTATGGTGAAGGTCCTGCCTGAAGTAACTTGTTATTAACCCATTTGAAAATGCCATACCAGCATATAAATAATTTGGAAAGCATCTACCTCTGTGAGAGACTGAATCTTACACTCTAAAAACTGATGTCTCTGGCAAACTGCAGCAAGAAGGCTTAGAATTATCCTGCTAGAGAGTAACTTTCCTGTTTTTCCACAAATGCACACCAGAAAGCAGGGTAACTGGACTGTATTGCCAATCAGTTCTACTCCTGTCCAAATTTAGGGACAGAATGCTGAAGGCTCCTCTGCACATAAGGTTCAGTATTATGTTACTGGCCTAGGCTACCAAAAATAKAAGACACAGAAAGGGAAAGATGCAAAAGAAAGCAAGACAGTGATGAAATACAGATTATAAACATTTAGTTAATGTTCTGGGCAATATGTTGTGGACCATATCAGAGAAGCTCTTACTGTAGGATGCTAAAGTTGCTGTATCATGTGGAATGAGTTACGTAATATGTCTCTGCATTCGAAAAATGTTTTTCAAATTGAACGCTGAACAGATGAGGGCCTATAATATAATTGTCAAGGTCTGTGAACGTGGATTCCATCCCAAAATGACACATGCTGCTGTGTTGACTGTCATCTCCTCCTTGAACACACCAGAGGAGTAGGAGTCAGAGCACGTCAGAACATGTAGGAGCAAACAGGAAAGCTCCTATAGATTGAGCTGGATTCCTGAAGAGGTAAAGAACAAACATGGAGGCAGGAGGCTTTGCAGAAACTTAGTGCTTCCCTAAGCCTACAGGCTCCAGGTTCTGATACAATTTAAAGCAGTCAAGGGTCAATCTGATCTGACTAGAACAATAACATAAGTGTCACTGTGTCAGTTAAGTGTTCTCTAGGCAAAAACCCATTTATTGTTAACATGCAGTTTYCAACTCTCCCCGCTCAGCCCCACCTCTTCTTTTCCATGGAGAACAGCAAGCAGGGCACCTGTGTAGTTTCCACTCATAASAGAGAAACCGTCACTTGCTCTTTGTTTCTTTATTCCTTTATTCCCACCTCATTTCTTTCAGTTAAGATCTAGTGTCTTTGTCTGCTCTTCGTAACGTCACTCACTGCGACCTTGCATCATTGCAACTGGGAGAGCTTTGTATTTTGCTAGGAATGGAATTGCCTCGAGGTAACTGGCATTTCCTTCCAGGAGTGGGATTCAGACTTTGACTGTTGCTTGGTTATATGAAACCTCTGATGATGAGTGAAGTCAGTCAAGTTGCTAACTCTCTGCTGGGTTTTGTTCATATTTCAAAGAGGTTTAAGAACAATAGGTGTTATGTTATCTGCTGCCAGACATACTGCCAAATTGTCTGAGTCCTCTACAGCTTGTGCCTTTGAAAGAAAACATTTTTCTCAACCGGTGCCTACTTCCAATCTGCAAAGAGTAACAGCATTGAATATAAAATTAGAGAGTTTCTTCATTTACATAAAGATAAGAATTGTGTTATCATTTTTGTTGATATGCAGATTGAAAAATTTCCTGTCTTTTCTTTTCCTAAACTAAAATGAAGCATCATTCCTCCAAGAAATGCCACTAACTTGGTCATTCTGTGCAACACATACTTCTCATTTGCCTGTGATCCAGTTTAAAAGCATGTGATGACTTTGAGATACTCAACAGATAAAGATTTATAGCATGATATTACATTCCTGAGAAAACTGGGGCAAGACAATATAAGTAAACATAGAAATACAAAAAATGCTCCTATTTTGACAGCTGTGTTGAACATTTATGTAGTGAGAAATCAGGTGACTAAAGACGACAGAGAACTAATAATTCTGCCTACAGGGAACAGAAATATGCAGTCTCAAGAATCACTCCAAGAGGAAGATGGCTACACTAAGGTTGTTCTCTTTTCCAAAGTAACAAGCAATAGGACAAAAGAAAACAGCCTCAAGTTGTGCTGAGGGAAGTTTAGATTGAATGTTAAGAAATACTTCTTCATGGAAAAGGTTTCTAAGCATTGGTACGGTTTGTTCAGGGAAGTGTTAGAGTTCTCAACCCTGGAGGTATTTAAAAGATGGATGGGGAATTTAGGTTCAGAGTTGGGTGGTGGACTTGGCAGTCTTGGGTTCATGGTTGTACTCAGTGATCTTAGAGGTCTTTTCCAATTTAAATGATTCTATGATCCTGTGGCAATAAACTTTAGTTATAAAAATTCTTACACAACAGGAAATAAATTTACGTGGCAAATTTCTAATATTAAATTGAAAACAAAGCCTTACATTGAAGTTAGTAAATTGAAAAGTATCCTAGTAGAAAGTGATAAAGAATGTTACAGCAGTTGCTTTTAGATTGTAGAATTTGCTACACTGGAGAATTCGTTACTAATTTTCTTGTTAATAGGAAGCAAGAAAATAATTTATTATTGCCTCTTCCATTCTCAGGTTTGTAGTTTTCTGTAGAAGTAGAAAATAAGGCAAATATATCCTAGAATAACTTATTTGGAGACCATATGGTCCATGGGGTCTCAGGGGAAAGTGTTCACAGACTGTATGCAATCACTGCATCAGTTGAGCAGAGCTAACAAAATAACCTATGTAAAAACCCCAGCTTCTTCTTTCCAAATGGAAGAGGAGCACAGACTAGAGGGACACATGAGGAGCAATGTTGATGGCTCTACTCTTGCCATCTACACTTCACCATCTATCTTGCAAATTGTGGGTTATAACAATTGCTATCTGAGCAGTAATAGACAAAAGGAAGTGTGAAAGAAGATGTAATGATTTGCAATTAGTCTAAAGAATAGGATTCCAGGCCTGAAGTTTGTCTTACCAGATACAAAAAGAATGTGAAATATTAAGTGTTTCCTGCAACAGACCAGTCTAAGAACAAACATTACAAGGATAATAAATTCAAAGGCTTCCAGAGACAAACTTGTTAAAATGTTTGTTTTAGCAAGGATCCACAGTAAAACCACTAAAAACAGTGAGATCCAAGTCTCCTCACATTGCATTGAGTGGCTACACATCATGCTCCAGATTTGGGGTCAAGCTTTCACAGTAGTGATTTAGGACCCCAAGTCCCATGAGCATTCCCTGTGGCTGGCCTTGGGTTAGAAGTGACAAGTGACTTCACTTCTTTCAGGGATGTCAGGACTGATGAAGTGTCCACTCTTCAGCTTCTCCCAGCCAACCCTGTTAACCTGAACAGGTTTAGGCTGTGAGACGGAAGCAGTTGAGTCAGACTGAGCACAGAGGTGGGGAGATCCCTGGGGACAATAACCTCTTACGTGTTATCATCTCACAAATTCCCAGAGCTTCTGAAAGGACAGTTAGAGATGGACAAGCAAGCAACATAAAATCCTAAACATCCCAGAGAAGTATTAGAAATATCTTAGAAATGTTAGACAGTTTTAATTCTCTGTGTGTGCTGGTTTATTTCCTTTCTTTTCTGTTTGAAGGAGAAATTTGTGGTTACTCAGATATGATTAAAGAGTGCTGGAAAATTGACACCTGGATATTTATTTTATAGTAAGCTATATTAATGTATTAGAGTAAGATTCAATTTGGTATCTATTATTTCACTCCCTTTGGGTAGATGGTGAAGGTGTTCAAGAAATGTCACCATGGAAACCAAAGGTTACACCTATACCAGTGAACAAAAAGGACCAGGGGCTGCCTTCTGTCCCTGGAAGTAAGTGACTCAACCACTTTCCTGGGGAGCCTGTTCCAGTGCTCAACAACCTTTTTGGTAAAGAAATTTTCCCTGATACTTAATCTAAACTTCCCCTGGGGTAACTTGAGGTCATTTCCTCTTGCCCCTGCCTGTGCTGTCCCCAGGCTGCCCCTGGGACCTCCTTCATGGACACTGATGTTCAGTGACACCCAGGCTGCTCACACTGCTGGTCCAGAGAACACAGGTTCCACCTGCCTCCTCCTCTATCTTCAGTGTCCTGGGGGCTCTGTCTATCTATGGGCAGGCAGGCGAGGGGTACCTCTCATAAGGATCTTCTCCCTAAAATCCCTTACACCCAGGATGGCTGAGGCAGGCTGGGGGCCCTGCACCTTTCCCAGAGTTCTGTAACTACACCAGAGGCAGTTAAATCGCTAAAGGTAGCCAGGAAAGTGGGAGTTTTTCTGAGTACTCCTCCTCTTCTGCTTAAACAGGTTAGAAATAGACTTACTTGTATAAAATGGCTTGAAGGGGATTGTGTTTGGGAAGCAACTTTGACTAGACACTGAAACTGTGTGCATTTTTTTAATCTGAAACAAGTTTTTGTGGTGAAATAGTGCCACCATTCACACCAAGTGAGGCTTTAGGATTGAATTTGGTATCAAGGAACAGTGATGAGTKAGTTAGCTCCGTGTTGGCTTGTAAATGATCATCAGATACTGTACAGCAGTTTCCTTTTTGTTTGATCTAAGTGGCATTCTTGCAGACATCTTGGGACTTAAAATCAGGATTTTCCATGTTGGGCAAATGAATATTCACTTATTAGGGGGCAGTATTGCATGGAATTTTCATGTACTCGTGGGCATATACAGCAAATAGGTCTCAGAAGACTTTTACTTCAATTAGTAGTTCTGTGAATAAACATTTCAGCTTTTGTTTCCTACAGTTGCAGTTCTCACCTTCTGAGGGCTGAGGGAGAGTGTACATGGGTGTGCAGAGGCTGGGAAGAACAATGTTACCAAGCCTGTTTGTAAAGMAAATGCATGTAAAAACACTTGGAGTACTTAAGTGCGACTTATGGAGCCACTGAGATAATGTTACAGCAGTTACTGTTATGCTAAGAGCACAATACTGTGTTAGTCCTGCTTATCTCATTTCATTTACTTGACAGACAGTTCTTGTACCAGACCAATTCATGCTTGTGTGAAATAAGCAGAGAGAATAATGCACAGTTGGTCTTATTTTAATGTTTTTACCACCTGGAGACAGCAATGGGCTTTCAGTCCAAAGAACAAGGAAACTCCTTTCATAACATCCTAACGAGCTCACGCTCCCCTGTTTGACATCATGCTGCACACAGCATGTCTTTCAACAGATGTTGTAGAGCCTACTGATGASTACCTGCTTTTTCTTAAAGCTGTGGAGTCATTGCCCAGAAGTGCAAATAGAGATGAGGAGAGAACTCTGTGTAGGTAAGGATGTACATAATATCCTTTATTCACCTTACTGAATGTGAGTTTGATCGAGTATCTACTGGAGTCTCGTTCTCTGATAATATTGATGACACATTTTAAGCACTGAAAAACTCTACCCATAACTTACCGTAGGAGACTAATATAAGAAGTTGTCCTTGTGTATTATTAGAGGTGTATCAGTAGGGGTGGATGAACAGCAGAAGGATCAACAGGGCAGTAAATGCTCTGGAAGACCAATGTGACCTGCAATTCAGAAAAGGTAAAGAAGACAACTGGATGAATCTAAAAGCACTCCCCTCACAATATTGTATGTATCTTTATCCGTGAGACAGTGGCAGTGGCAGCTTTTGGGAGTAAAATTATGTGCTGGCTTTCAAATTTATCTTGTCCCAAAGTAAATATTAGTTCGGAGATTGTGAAATGGGATAATAATACAAACTATATAAAAAATTGGAAACAGTAATTAAGGATCCATGATAACATCACAGAGGAATTATTTCCCCATTTTGCCTACAGGTAAAAGTGTTACAAAGTTTCCTTTTGCATTTTGGGGCTTTCATCTATAAGACATTTGAAACATCTCATTCACRTGGAATATCAGAAAAAGAAATATATTACTCATATTAGACTATGTTGCATTAACTAATAGAAAGGAAGATAATATGTTGGTAAGCATGTAGAACTTATATAATTCTTTTTATATAAATTGCAGTGAAACTATCAAATCCCCCAAACAACTGAAAATCAAGGAATAAAATGGACTCTGCATCACAATCCTAGCTACAATAGTGAATTATTGAGTTAATCATCCTGTAAGGCTTAATGCTCTGTCATTCTCTTTCTACTAATTGCTATCAGAGTGTCTTTCTCACTCTTCATGGATAAGATAATGATTTTCTTGATAAGGAAAAAACCCACCACTATGGTCACATGACACAAAACACCGATTAAGAAATTCACAGCATCAGCATAAATGTGCCAAAACCCATTGACAACCCAACTTTGTACCAGTAGGATTTATGCCAGGTCTTGTATTATCTTCCTGTGCTGCTCTAACTTTGTGCTGGTTCAGCTGTTTTAAGTCCTCTTAAAGTCAGAATAAAACTGGCAGAAGAAAAGCCTAAAACTGGCACAGACTCCGTAGCATGTGCTCTGGTTAATCTGACAGAGGTGTGGTTGTGTGACAGAGCTTCGGCTTCTTGAGTGATCTGACAGGGCACATGCCTCTGAGAATGCAGAAACTTTGAAACCGGGATAGACCAGAAAACTTTCATGAGCCAACCCAAATCCTTGGGCTGGAGCCCCAGTCAAACACACAAAGTGCCTTGGTCAGACTCCAAATGTCACTGAATCAACCTGTTCCCTGCAGGGATAAGAGAAACAGATCGCCAACACCTAGCGCTGGCACTGGAGAATAAGAGGATGTACCAGAACGAGATTCCTCTGATTAGTCCTGATCATTTCCTCTATACCCTCGGTTCTTCTGAAAGAGTCAACTCAATTTGAAATAATTTTATCAGACATATTCTTCTTTTAGCAGAGAAGGGGTGATTCCTTGCCCCCTGGAACTCTTTGTAATTTTATTTATTACTTTATTTGAGTTCCCTTCAAAGAGACTACATACAGGGATCGGGCAGTCTCTGCTGGAAGTACACTTGAACGTGTTCTGTAAGAATAAGAGAAAACTCTGTTAGCAACTTAATAACAACTTYTTTTTTTCAAGGAAGGAGACAAGGTATGAAAATACTTTTTATCAGGTCTCAGGAGTGTCTTCTATGGCCTTTAGTGGGGAGATAAAAGGGCCTGTGTGATGTTTACACAGCCTCCTGCAGAGTAATTGCCATAGCAGCTCGTATAAAAGCAACAGTAGAAAGGTGTAAAAGTCATTTTCTGGGAAGAAATAGGAAGCAATCAGCAACACTTTAAACAAATTATTGCCATGAAATCACTCTCTCAGCTTGAGATAAGCACTCGGGGTCTGTTAAAGCCATAACAGCCCTGTGGCTTCTCCTAAGACATTTTCCTGCTAAGTTTTTTCATCAAACGAGGAGATGCAGTGGAGTTATGCTTTAAGCCAGTGTTGAATATGCTTGTTCCCAGGTTACAGCTGTTGACCCCGTTGTTTGTGAACGTGTGTGTGAGGCTACATGTGTGTGCAAGGACTTTTCAAACGTGTAGTCAAGCATAATATCCTTTTTCAGACAAGCAAAAGTCTGTGTGAAAGTCACGGTTAAGCTGGTTGGAAGTAGCTGTTTGCAGAGGAGCCCCTGCAGATGTCTGTGGTAGGCAGCAGAGCTCTGAGCTGCCCCAGAGGGAAGCACTTGGCACAGGTGGGCTGGGAAAGGAATATCCTTTTCTGTGGAACCGTACAGGATGGGAGGATTTTTGAGGCTGCCTGTGAACCTSGGCCAGCTCTGTGGCCACCCTGGCTCCCAGGGAGGGAGATGTGCTTTCCTGGTGCTCTGCCTTCAGAGACCGAAAGTGCGGCTCCTGTGAATCTCCTACCCTGCCCTTGGCGAGAGGCCACATCCACGCTGAGCATTTGGCTGCTTGTTCCAGCTCCTGGTTACCACATCCAACGGGCACTTGAACTGTGAATCCAGTTTGTCGTTATGGGAAACTCAGAAGTGTTTGCTTTCAGATTCTGTCATATTTCTGCATGTGCAGGGTTTTCTTACTATCATTTCTACTTATCCTCTTCTTTTTAAAACTCCTTCTTTTGCTCTTTTGGGAACAGATGGGTGTGGGTGTAGACAATGCATAYGAGACCACTCACTTTTGCCTTTTACTGAAAATTCAAATGTCTGCCCATTCCCTCTGATGTCACTGGTAGGATTAGGAGTGCAGGTGGGGACTAAAGAGATGAGCTCTTGAGAAGGAAATTCTCATTTTGTAAATCTTCTTTCTGAAGGAAACTTGGCTGTCTAGAGCTGCAGGGCTCCAGTGTTATGATCCAAAGGGAAAAACAGGAGTAGCAATGGGCTGTGGCATTTACACTGTGTGTATATGTACAGACAGACCCATGTTAACATGAAGGTAGTCATGAATGAGGTGGGGTGGCTCTGGAATATGGGGAGGTGGCAGTGACTGAGAGGGATGGGAGGTTACAGAACTACCTCTAGTGTGAGAAAATGGTTCTTGGCATTTGCAAATCATGGCCAAGCAACACAAGCAGGCTCAGAGGCAGCCGTCGGCACAGCTCCCAGGAGCCTGCTGACAGCCAAATGTCAGAGGCAGTCAAGCGCTGGTGCTTAAGCCTTTTGCCTGGCCATGCTGCTTTCACTCGAGCAGGCATAGCCAGAGAAAAACTGGCATGTGGAAGCTGGTTTGGAAAAAGAGACATCTCTGCTATGAAGGGGGGAAACAATCACACTGTTCCCAATGGGTACTCTGATGGACAGAAGCATTGCAGGTAATCCTTAAATCACCGAGAAGAAAATGGTAATGGAAAGGAAAAGAGCCAAGCAATCCACAGCTGCCTGGTTTTAGGTAACAGTTTTTTAATTTAGGTGCCCAGATGTGCTTGCAGGGATAGCCCCTTCAAAACGCTTCTGTTGGAAGAGATTTGTAGGTGTTACAGAGCCAGGACTTGTGGACTTTGGAATAAAAGAGCTGTGGTGAACTCTAGTTATTATTTTGTGCATTTCTGACCAGCTCAGCACCACCTATGTTGCAGCACTTGTAAACTTTCTTGGAGGTAAATTCACTCAGAGGGAAGKGTGAAAGAAGGATGCTGCTGGTCTTTGTTGCTGCCTTGCCACTAGCCTGAGAATCTTCTCAGTCATACTGGAAGGTATAGCTATTAGTGGTGTTACTGTAATGCTCATTCCTTTTCTTAGCTACAGGGGCTTAAACATTACTGAATGTCTTACACTTACTTGCATCTAAGTACGTGACACATCAGGCTCATTTTTAGTTTTGAAATATCACTGAAGTTGGACTCAGCTAACATTTTGTTATCAGTCRTTGGTTGTCTTCTGCATTTTCTTTAAAGCTACTGTATATTCCTTGCTGAGGATTTGACTTTTGTTAATACTCAGTGGAGATGAGTCTGGAGCACAAAAATTGAATCCATCCACCTCTGGATGCAAACTTCTCCAAAATTCAGGCACAGTGCAAGATAGACTTTGTTCAGGCTCATGTCTGAATGGAAAATATTCAAACCTGTCTCAAGGTTTGTTTACATGGTTTTTGATTTCAATATTACATGAAACARCTGCTGTTTAATTAGTGAGGCATTGTAGAAATTCTTCTTACGGGTGTAATTTCCTTTGATCTCTTGCCTGAGGAAGGAGTTTAGTAATGGAATCACTGCTCCTTCCTATTACAAGCACACATAATTGTAGTTGCTTTGTTTTGGCTGTGGACTAGATTATTTCTCGACTGCTTTTTAAATATTGCTTCTTTTTCTCAAGTAATTTTTTCTGTCAGGAGCTAGCCATACATCTCTTGCTTCTTTACTAGTCCATGACGCTTCATGGTGCCACAACTTTTTTACTAGGGACTAGGACTAGGAAACTGATTAGTGAACATCTTTTGCAAGCTGGATTCATGACCTCATGGGCTGCTTCACATCCTCATTTTACAGTTTTTTACATATATGTAGAGAACAAGTAACATACAACAATTCTTACCTATGCAATCAACAAACTCAGAAGAGTAGCACATCTGCAGTTATTTACTTGTTATGATGGCATTGTCACATTGGGACTTTCTGGGGCACCTATCCTGTTGACCTCCTTGGTATTAGGTGGCCCAAACCCTGTGCATGAGGCTCTTTTAATTGTGTTTACTCTGGCAGGAAGCAGTCTGCCTGGACACGCTGTCAAGCAGAGTGCAGGAGGTGAGTCTGGCCTCTTTCCTTCAGGAGAAACAGCTGGGCTGGAGCCAGGCAGGGAGGAGAGGTCAGCGGGTCACCTTGGGGTCAGGGATGCAAAAACCTGAATTTGAGTAAAGTCCTAGCTTCCTCAGAAACAGCAAATATTCCCTCCCACTTTTTCATCTTTCTTTCATCTCTCCCAGCTCCTCCCCAGTCTTGGCATCTGTGGGGCCATCTAGCTCATCTTTCAGCAGCAATCAGAGGAGCTGCTGACACTCTCACTGTGTATGCCTTTTGCAAGCTTGGCAGTAAAAATACTCTCCACTGAAGGCAAACCCATAGGCAAACCCATGACTGTAGACCAGGCTACTGCATAATGTGACCCCAAAAGTGAAGGCTGAACCAGCAGCTGGAAGGGCAGAGCATGCTCTAGCCCTTTAGCAAGGTGTACCTAGTTGCATGAAATGGGAGAGGAAGGCTGCAAGAGACAGAGAGGCAAACAAGTCCCTCCTACCCTTGCCCACAGTCTCTGCTGAAGGGATGTGTGTGGGAAAATTTCTCTTGCACCCGTTTATGGTATGAACTGTAGGGGATATGGAGTGGACCCTATGTGTTCAGTTGGGGTGATTTCACCAGTGACCTTCTGACTGAGGGTTTTTTCTACTGTAGAGTATCACACACTCTTTTCCATCACTTTCTGACAGACTGGACTGGGACCCTCAGTAGCTTCCTCTAAATCAAAGCACTGCAAAGTGTGGCAAGCAATCAGCATTCAGTCAATGCCAGAGCTCTCTTCTTTACTTGCTCCCTCCTGTGCCCACTGCCTAGGAAGTTTAGCATCCCCTCTTGCTTTTAGGAAGGGCAAACTAACAGATTGAAGAGAGCTGGTGGAAGAAAGCTCCTTACATGGTGCTGTCTCTCAGCATACTTTGTGCCTCACATTCACATCCGTAAAATGGGATTGAAACRTCCTTGCTAAATGCAGTGACTGTGGAAAAGAGACTATGTCAAGTAACCAGAAAGACAACTGGAGAGCATGTCTGAGGAATAAAATAAAGCTGAGCTAGTCTTCCTGGCAAAAGCAAAACTGAAGCCTTGATTTAATAAAGCAGGATGACGCCGTATACCTAAATGAGCTGGCAGCTGTGAGAAAGAGGGTAAACCCCACTTGGTGTGTGTTTATGAGCAGAGCTTTTGCAGCACCCTGCTGTCACATGTTGCTGTGTCCTTCTTAGCTTCTTGCTGAGCTCAGACTTCAGCCAGGACCTCCTGACATCTGGCGAGGGACTTCACTCTGCTCATCACACAAAGAGCTAAGCAAGCTGTCCAACTCATCTCTCAAAGCAATATAACAATTTCTACTGGTCTAATGTTCTCATTCCGCATGCAGACATATTTTAAAAAGTCCATACAGGCTTTGGTATGGTTACTATTATGGGCTGGACCTCCTGGTTGGCAGACACTCTATGAACATGTGGCAGGAGTGTATAAGTTAAGTATCTGTGCTGCAGCACTATGTTGTAAAGTTTCTTGCTTACTTATGGAACAGAAAAAAAAAAAAAAAAAAAAAAGGCAGCACCCTTCATTCTGTCCCTGGTCTATTTTGGCCCAAAGTCAGAGATGAGCCACTCAGACCCCTGTGAGGCTGTCAGTAAAGAGATGGGGTCAGGCAGGGTTTGAGAACCTGGTGAAGGGCAGAATGGGGGTGAAATGAGGGTATGCTGAAGGCAGCTGTCCTCATCTACCAGTGCCTGCAATACAAATGTGCCCAGAGTTATTTGAGGGCAAGTGCTTGTGATGAAGAGAAATAGGAGAGTAAAAGAAAGTATGGAGGTAGTGCATGGATAGTCTTTAAAATTCCACAGACTTGAGGAATAAAAAAGATATATTTCTCAAACTGCTAAGGTATAACATTGAGCAAGATAGGAACCAAGGAAAAAGAATTTTTCTCTTTGTGCCTTTGCTGCCCTTTTCCTTTCTACAACCTCTTCCTTGACACAGTGAGTCACGATACTGTAGCAGAGGGACGGGAAACTTTGAGCCATAGATTCTCTCTGTCACAGCCACACTCCCGGCCCAAATTCCTGCTGATGTCAGCTCCACACAGCACTCCTGCAGCTGCTTGCAAAGCAGTGCTCACCACCTGGCTGCCTCCAGACATGCATTTTYTGGGACACCCAAACCCATAATTTACATTGTGGTAAAACCTCAGTCTCATCACGGTTCCCCTTCACCTACAAAAGGGAGGTAAAAGGGAGAGCCCATACTTTGATCTTTCCCAGACTATGGATCTTCTTCTATTCATTATAATCACCAAGGGATATTACTTAGGCAATTGCAGGCCTGATAAAGACCATACTTTAAAATGGCTATAAGCCACATCGGAAAAAGACAACAGGATGTTGAGATTGTCACAGCAGAGCTGCTGCCTTTGCTCAGCTGGTGTCCCCAGCAAGGTCTTTCTGGCCCTAGGCTGTTCTTCAGATTACCCTTCAACTTCAGGGGTAGCCAGGGGCCTCACCAGTCATAGCAGACTTGTGTTGTATCAGACCCATTTTGAACATGGGGAACTAGAGCAGATAGGTATCATACAGGACTTAAAATCCAGTTTAGACCAAATCCTCCTTCATACTCTGAAAAGGTTCTTGGGAAGCCTTGGATGTCTGGGGTAAGTGTTAGTGATCAGTGTCTCTGTATTGCATCTTAGCTGTCATTTTCAGTCAGGCTTTCAACAATTAAATAATAAGCTGGGGAATGATTATGTGCCACCTTGGCATCCAGAAGCAGAACAGACTCAGGCTATATGGGATAGGTATTGAGGCTGGAGAGAAGTGTGTCACCTGGTTCAGAAGGAGATTGTCAGTTTTTCCCTTGGACTAGGAAAATTTGCACTTTCGCTTGTACTTGCACACCAATTTGCTGTGTCAACACAAACAAATAATGCATATGTACAAATAATGTGTACTTAAAAATGCATAATGATAACATATTAAATCCTGAAATCCTTGCCTCAGGGTCTTCACATTTGATAAAAATATTTTGGGAAAAATGGAGGATAATTTAGTTATTTCATAGGCCATGACTAGTAGTAAGAATGTGAAATACATGAATAAATAAATTTTCTTATAAGCAAATATACAAGCATTTTCTGGAAGTTTAGAGAGCATTTCAATTTTGAGTATCTTAATTCTATTACATACATTAGGCTTCAAAGCTTTAATTCATTCAAGTGTGCAAGGAAAAAGTAACATCTGAAATAGCCCAGATGGATCAAAAATGCCCTTTAGAGCTGTCCTGTTCTTTATTAAAGACAAGCCTTTTTTTATATAATCAGCAGCTTGTGAAGGTATAAATGTAGATCACAGTAGTCTAATTTGGGGGGCAATTTAATGCAGCATCACAGAGAAAGCCCTTATGTCTGATGTATTTTAGGCATCTACAACAAATTCTCTCTTGGCTTTTGCTCTTTGCTGAAAAAGCMTCTCCCCCTCTTGTGGCTGCATTTCACCCCAGGTTTTCCCTTTCCACTTTCAGGTTGTGTAATAAGTCACAGCAAGGGCATCTAATCATCTCTAGAACATGACAACATTTGGTTCAGATTCCCTTATCAGCATCACCTTTCCTTCTGCCCCTGTCCCACCCTTAAAGAAGATCAGGCGGTGGGCCTTGGAGATCAGTCACAYGTCGACCGCTTCTTCAAACACTTCATGTGGGAAATCATTCACGGGCAYGACTGCTGAGCTGCAGACCTGGAAAATAACTGTCATCGAGACCTTTACATCTGTCAAAGGAATTGCAACCCAGTGACACAGCTTTGCCTTTATTTTGTTGGGGTTTTTTTTTAACTTTAGCAAGCCCTTGGATTCACTATGACTTAAAAGTACTACTGTGGGGCATTACTATGGGAGGAACTCTACTCCATACACAGATGTTAGCCAAGAATTAGTTACACACCTTTAAGATGAAAAAGCTCTTTTTTGTATATTTTGTTCTGATTAAGATACAATCCTATGCTTTGTTTCCTTTGTTCATGTTGATTTGTGGAAAACCTTGCACTCCTGCAGCCCTTTAAAGCCGACTGCAGCYGGCTCTGAGCTGGTGGGGCTACATCAGGGATAGGACAGCCTCCCCTGCCTTGCTGCCCCATGGCCCCAGCCAGCCTCTGTGGAGGGCATGGGCTGCCCTGTGCTCCTACTGCCTTCCATAGCGAGCCAAAGAAGGTCCCAGCCYTTTGCTGGACCAACATCAGCCAGCGGAGCTGGGTCAGGCAAGGAGGTGGGTCTAACCCCAGCCATACAGAGTTGGGAAGGGTGGCTCTGATCCTAAAACCATCACCTTAGCCTGAGCTTGACTATAACCACGTGGTGGAGACCTRCTGAGTGTGGTGGGACTGAAGGTTGACTTGCATTCACAGGTTCTGCTACATACCAACACTTGGGTATGTTATCATAGATTTTGTTGAATCAGAMCCTGATTGTGCTGAAATGTGGCTCACTGCAAAAACAYGAAATGCTGTTGCATATATAATATACATGCATTAAAAATTATAAAACCCRTTGCAAACGTGACCTCTATTGCATCTTGTTAAATCTTAAAAGATGCCAYCTGCTTCCTACATGACTGTTTTTACATGCAATGGCACTAGAATATACTGGCATTTAGAGCCTGACAGAATACTGCTTTGGTTACTTGGAAATTTGTGCACAAATTTTTTATTTCTTCAACTGTGCTCGCTTAGGAGTGGGTTTTGTGAATCCTACCTAAATCTCAGTTTAAAAGTCTCTTTTGAAAGCTATGTGCAAATGTACTAAAACTTTGAAGAAAAACGTAAATTATACATTTTGTATACATTTAAATATATCAATATTAGCCTGCTGCTACCACTGTATATGGAAGGCAGAAAACATTTTGTTCTCTTACACAATTTGCATTTAAATTCTGTTGAACGTTTTCATCGTACGATCTTTTTTTTTTTTTTTTTGCTTTGGTTGAATAGAAAATCAAATCCAAATATTGAAAGTGATGTGCTTTGAAAGCAAATTATATCTTGCCACTTCTTCCGTTGCTGATAACAGCARYCTTCACCAGATTTGTTAACTTTTATGAGGCTCTGTTCTTTTCTCTGTAGAATGCAAGGCAGAATATCTAGTAAGTCTTAATAAAAACATAAAATCTAAATCAAGTTTCAGCTTTGACCTTAATATCCTTCTCACTGTACGAACCTTTGTATGCCAATTAATGAGTTACTCTTTGAATTCACATGGCTCCTTTTTCCTGGAGATCACACAGAAATCGAAATAATTACCCACAAGAAAGAACTGCAACTATTTACACGTCTCAGCTTAATTTACATATGATTTCCCTGGCACTCTAAGTGTTGTTGTGTTATTTTTGCCTCCATGTATACCAGAGCGGTGACCAAGCTTAGCTGGAGAGGGTCAACACCATCAGTCTTCCTGTGAGGCACTGTACACAGGAAGGATATTGTAAAAAATAGTATTTTCTCCTTCCTTCCTTCCTTCCTTCCTTCCTTCCTTCCTTCCTTCCTTCCTTCCTTCCTTCATCCTTTTCAGATAAAGTATACTCCTTCCTTTCTCTAAAAAAATTCAGAGATGTGTCACTGCAAGATATCCAACAGTGTACTGTCTCAGCCTGTCATACCTTTCATCTGAAAAGTTCATATTTGCATCTGCTAACTACTCATAAAGTATTCCTTTATAGCCTGCATGGGGAGATATGGCTTTACTGGGAAGGTCTTTCTCGGCTGATGCAATTATGGTCTGACTATGGTGAGAAAATGCAGAGGATGGGTCAGATCCGGAGGAAAGCCCCTGCACTCTGGATTGAGTACAAGGGAAGTGGATTAGRAGAAGATGAGCCATTTAATGGAAGAAAAAGGCAGCTGCTCATAGTTGACTCAGCCTGTCAGTCACCAGCTGTGGCTMCGGGGTTATCAGTCTGTGTTTCTGCTGAAGATGAGGAGATAGTAGCTTATTTCCAAGGCACATTTAATTGGCTTTAGTCTAGTAACACAGAGCTCTGATAAGTTATCAACCCCTTCTAATCGGACACTAGTTCAGTTCTCCAACACACCAGCTAGACCCATTTAGGTAGTGGTCATATGCCTGTAGCTGGAAGTAGCTGCTGGAGCAGGCAGTTATGTTTAAAAGTACATCAGTGAGCAGTTAAAAAACCATCCTCCACAAAAAAAATATTAAAGTTTTCACATCAGAGGAAAGAAAATACCTTCCCAAAGGGGATGTGCTTTGTTTGTGTACACGGCAATGCGGCAGCTTTTCTAATTATCACCTAGTCAAAGAGGATGTTTTCTGTTTCGTGCCTATGGCTGCATGTTACTCATTCCTGGCTGAATTCTCACCCCTGTAATTTCAGCACTCATCTGTAATGCCAGAATGTGTGCCCAAAGAAGAAAGCCCATGAAAAACAGATTCATAAGAAAAAAGAAAGCAAATCTCCTCCTCCTTGAAATCTGTGACAACATCCCCCCTTGTATGGCTATGAGACACTTCAAAAAGACGGGTGTAGTAGAAAATTAAATGCATGTTTTGGCTTCATGTTTCGGAAGAACTAGCTCAAGTAGCAGCAGGTATCTTTCTTTTTCTGCTCTCAGTTTCTCTATATTAGATTTACAAYCTATTCCCAAACACGCACTAGGAGCTTGCATACCAAGCAGATACTTTTACTTTCAACACAGATGCATCCCATCTCTTTTGTACAAGACTGTGACCACAGACAGAAATTGTCTCTTGCAGGGACCCTATCATTAGTAACATTCTCATTAGTTTCCTCTTTTTTCCTCCATTTTTTTTCTCTTTCATTCAAAACACTGCCAGAAGAGCGAATATATTTCATCATCAGAGGAACATATTTGTTGTAGGTATCTCTTTAAKAAACCTGAAGCATAAATTATGCAAAAGCTCTTTTCTACTTCATTTCACTGCAGACATATGAGGGGCTTTGCTCTGTCTGCATAGTTCTGAATTCAGGTTTTGCCAAGCACCTCCAAGAAAGAAAAACTGCCTCATATACATTGTGTTTTAAAATTAAGAAGTCATGTTTAAAAGCATGGAGTCATTGAAATCTGAGATCATCTATTCCTGTATTTCATTAACATGAGCTGCACATACCTGCTCACTACGACACATTGCAAAGCCCCAGTTCACCCACCATTCAGAAACCATCCCAGCTTGAAATTCAGTGGTTAAAGCATGCTACACATCCTGGCCCACATGCAGACCTGATTTTCCTTGGCACAGGAACCACAGTACCCAGYGGGGTGGGGAGCAGGTCTCTATTAAGCATTCCCAAATACCCACATATTTCCTTTTGCGTGCCTGAACTGAGGAAAGGGGATGGTGCAGCAGCACACACCTAGCACCAGCATCTGAGCACCTTGGTAATTCTGAAAACTTGTGTGATTTGAATTTTCAKATAGATGGATTTGTCCCACAAAAACCTCTTATTCTTCAGGGGAGTGGATGGAGAATTGCACTACCTATGCTTCTGACTCRTTCCTGTATTAGCGACTTGCTTTTCTTTCTTCCTGTTTAGGAGATAACATTAGAACTGCAGGTCCAGCTCATCCCCTGCTGGTCTGGAGTGGCTCATTCCCGAGCTTTTGCTCATCTTTTCCCCAGGCTCATTTGCAACGTGTCAGTGATGGTGATAAAAGTCGGCTGAACCAAAGGCAATGTAAACAGCCAAGTACTGTCTTCACACTGTCCCTCTGAAGTACCTCCTAGAAAGTTTGGGAAAAGGATGTGAATAGTTTATTAAGGACAGTATGTTAAGGACATAACTACCTTTTTGATAACCTCTCTGGAGACTTGTAACAAAGTTGCTCATTCCTTCCATGACCACAAATCATCTGAGTGACTCTTGTCTAAGAAGTGGGACAYGGCTAAATTAAACACAAGACATAGCTTAGTCTTCTGACAGCAAGCCTTCAGCTGCAGTTTGTGAGGGCCGAGCTCCATCCTTGCTGGACAGCCCCTCTGGCCTCAGGATGCTCAGACTCGTATCAGATGGGCTCCTTTAAATCTGCAGCCTTACTTTCAATTGATTCTTGAGAAACAACAGGCCCTGCAGGAAAAAAAAACCGTGAAAAAAAAAAAGAAAAGAAAGCTTTCAATTCAAAGCACATAGTTGTGAAAAAGCCATGCTCTGAACTGGGGTGAGAGAMAGCAGCTCAAGGCATATATTCTACCCCAGCCTGTACTTAATTATGTGTTTTGAATTGAAAACAAACATATTTAAAATGGCTACTGAGACGCACTTCTCGAATGAATCCAARATGGTGGCAGATGTTACGGCTTCTGTGATAAATGATTTCAAAGGCGCAGAGGCCGATCACCCTTTTAAAGTGACAGCACTTGGGTCTCTAYAGCCGCTTTCCAGCTCTCCAGCGGTTTCTTTGCTTGACGGTTTTCGGGACGCTTTTCCACCCTGTTGCACAATATTGCCACATCATTCAAGTGGGATGAAACCGAGCCGTTTCTGTGACATTCGTGCAGAAGGACGGCCACTGTGATCCTAAAGAATGTGGCACCCACAAGCAGACACATGGCTTTGATATTTTTTTATTTTATTCAGAACCCTCTAATTTAGAAAGCCATGTGTCACCAGGCGAAACCGAATGCTTGCTCACAGTGATCGCAGGCTCCTGCCTCTGCCTGCTCCTCTCTCCCCCACAGTAGTCAACGACTCAAGAAGTTGCTARAGAAGTTCCTCGGGAAAGTTCTCCCTTGCCATTTTTAAGAAATGTTGTTTGCTGGCTGCCAGTTAGCCAAGGGGCTGGAAGACACAACTGCCCCAGCACAAGCCTTAAGAAATACTGAGCTCCATAAAAAGCCCAGAAGCTCATAACCGAGAGTAAACTGTCAGCTTTCCCTTAGAATAATGGCATAATGGGTAGTGGGGCAGTGGGAAGAATCAATATGTTCAAGCACGACAAAAGAGTTCTGAAAAATAAATGTATCCTAAGCACCAAGCTGGGACTTCCACATATAGAACATATGGAAAATTACTAATATACCAGTATGGGAGAGGAAGGAGGGGAAATAATTTTGGACCAAAATGTAAGGTATTGGACAAAAAAAATTTGTCATCTAGCTCACACTTCCTCTTAGGATGGAAGACAAGTCTCCTCTCAACCAACTTATAATTTCACAGTATGTCCCTTCCCTCCCTTTCTGCAGCTTGCCACTGTTTTTGGAGAAGGCTTTTCTTCCTGGTTTCCCTAGTCCAAGCAGTCTTGCTGGCTGCAGGATGCTCTGGGAAAGTGTGTGAACAATGTGTATCTGATTCTTTATAGACTTGAGAGATGACTCTGAAGAGCCTTCTAACCTCTGGGCCATAAATCCTCATCAGATCCAGGCATCTTCTTGTACCTTCATTGAGAGACTAAGCATCTCACCCGGCTACTGAAGGTGCTCTCGGACCCCAAGGGGATGGAGATATCCTTCCCCAGTGTTTCCACCAGCTCTTGGAACTTGGGTAGGAAACACCTGGCTGTCAGTGCCAGAAAAATACTTAAGCTGTYCTGCAATCAAGGTAGGAAAGCAAATTAACATAAAGTCGTATTCCCTTACCTGTCTAAAATTATTTTGGAAAGATCAAATTTGGGAAGGAAAGTAGGAAGACAAAATGACTTACATTCAATGAAAGAATTAATTATTTAGCTACTAAATATGCTTTTGGTGATCCTTTCACACTGATAATACCTAGAGCCTCTATGGCTGGGAAGAGTAATGAAACATGCTGAGCCTCACCCAGTTAGTTCTGCTTGACCTCCCACTTGACTCTGTTACACCTCGCCTGTGATGGAGACCATGACCTGTTCTCAGGTTTCCCACTTGTGAGTGTTGAAGTGTTAGTCCCATAATCCACTTTGTAAGTGGACTGTAAGATGAGGGCATGAGGCACAGGCAAATTCCTGCTGCAAGAGATAAGTCTCCAGCAGTCGTAGGCATGCAGATCAAATGGTGCAGGCTGGGGTCAAGGCTCCAGATAAGCAGAAGGTGAGTTACAAGAGCATCCTGCTCTCTCTTTATGAGGAGAGTCTTGTAGCTGACTTTCRTTGTTATTTCAATGTGTAGCAGCACAGAAATGTCTTCAAATATCAGCTCAGTCTTGGAGTTTCCCAACATCAGTTCCTGTGACAGTAATACTATGATTCTTGGCAAAAACAGGTGTTTTCTCTATCAAACTTCATTCATTTGGATGCAGAACCTAACTGGAGTCAATGGATGAAATAGCAGTGGTTCTTAGGAAATCTAGGAGAGATTATTCACAGCATAGCCATCAACCAGGATGAAATTGAACTTCTTCAGTCTTGTATGTTATTCAGAAACACTTATTCACTGTTAAAAAAGAAAGAGAGAGACATGGAGCTCTCTTGTACACCATGCTATACAAAGGCAGGAACAGCCTTTTGGAGGATCAAACATGCAGCTACATATATGTAATGGCTCTTGGCTTATGCTGGGATCCCGAATAGTGTTTAAGAATTAAAAAAAAAAAAATTTAGGAAAACATTTGTTAAGTAGAAAACACACTCAAACATCACTTCTCTACAATCAGACTTTGCAGTGTTCTGGCACCTCATGCCTTCTGCTGTGTGTGAGCACATGTGTATGTGTTCTTGTGCCTGTACTAGCCATTGTGCATACACATTCAGCCATGCACACAATGGTCACCTGTCTTTCAAAATATCTTAGTGTTACTGCCCAATTGTGCTGTATTGTAAATGTACAGATTCTTTCCTTTTGGTTTCTTAACCTGGGCTAGCTGGGGAGACAGCTGTCATAAGGTAGCAATTTCGTTAATATCTGTGTTGCTGCTTTCCTTCTGTGACTTTGAAGTTCCTGAATTGTATTTCACAGTTAGTAGCTGTTTGGAGCTAGATCCCAGAAAAAGACAACACAACTACAAACTGTGTGCTTACCCCAGAATGTAATCTTAAAGTCTGAGTTACGTCCCTCTATCACTTTAACAAAGTGTGCTGCGTACTCTGACCAGAAATCTATCTATGGTCACCTAATAGGAAACAAAAAATGTGGAACTGCTTTGGAAATCTTGTCCAGTTCCAGCTGGGTCAGAGCCAGGGTTAGGGTTGCAAAGCTGTTGTCTTCCTTCAGAGAGGAGAGACAGTCTSTCCTTGCGGGGGACATTTCCTATGACCAAAATAAGATGGGCCCATTGTGGCTGCTGCCACATTACATCTGACAGTTCTCCTGCTTAGATGATCCTCTTACTCAGACTGCTCAGAGAAAAGAAACCAGAGACTCATTCCACAGTGGGAAGGGATTCAAGGCATTTGAAAGTGGACATGCCATCCTGGCAGCCTGTTGTGTTTGTGCCAGCAGATATTCTGCACTATCCTGCTGATGCTGTGACTCTGTGCGGAGGAGCAAACTGTGGAAGGAAGGACAGAGACCTGCTTCTTGCCTTATGGAGACTTTGGGTGAAAAAACTAAAAGCCAAAATAAAGCTGACAGCAGAGATCAGAAACAATATCTTAAGCGTGGCAGCAGCATGGGACAGTCCCTGCACAGGAGAGGGACCAACACCAAACACCAGCAGAGCTGCCTTCCTCCCCATTCCCACTTGCATGGCTACAGTCAGCTCTTACTGACTGCTGTGAGGCGAAAGGAAAGCCCCTTCTGCAGATGCCACAGTGTAAAATGACAGTGAGAGAGGAAACACCAGAGATAGAGAAAATGGGAAAGGACAGTGCAACTTGCACAAGCTGGTGGATTGGCRAGTACAACTGGGAAAACAAATAAGCTGTCAGGGAAAATAAAAAATTAATAGAGAGAAAACACTCAGGAAAGAGACAGTCTGATCTAGGATTTGTAAGCAGGGAGTTTCCCTCTGCAGTATTATTTCAGGGAACGGTTAATCAGGAAAACACCGAGAGGCTTTTTTAAAGCCACTGGCTGCATCTATATCAGTAMACTAGACAGTGCTAAAGTCCTTTTTCTGGCTCCAAAGCTGGAGATACAGCCTAGCCACATTTGTAACCACTGAACTCTCTTAACCTCCAACGCAGAGTGGGCATAGGTAGGCTGTCTGTTGGGAACAGGCCCCATGTGAGCTGTGACCAGGAACACCTTGGGAGAACTGCTAACCGGCATGACTAAACTGTGCCAGGGACGCTTCAGGAAGTTATTGTATTTTTATCATTATTTTGTCTGTTCACTCACTGGCTTGGTCACTTGGAACATCCTATGACTCTCTTTGATGTGAGGTAATGCAGTTGACTTTTTTGCCATCAATGTGTTTGCTGCTTTTTTTCTGCCTATATGAGATAGTAAGACAGCAAGTAAAGATGTTTCAAGAAGATAAGTTAGTGGGCAGTCTAGAATTTTGATCTAATCACAGAATTACAGAATAGCTAGAGTTTGAAGAGACCTCTGGAGATCATCTAGTCCAACCCCCTGCCAAGGCAGTTTTACCTAGAGCAGATTACACAGGAATGAGTCCAGGTGGGTTTTGAATTTCTCCAGAGAGGGAGACTCCACCACCTCCCTGGGCAGCCTGTTCCAGTGCTCTGCCATGTTCAATSCAAAGAAGCTCTTCCTCATGCTGAGGTGAAATGTCTCGTGTTTTAGTTTACGACCATTGCTCCTCATCTGGCACCATCCTCTTGACATGCCCCTTTGAGATATTTATATGTATTGATGAGATCCCCTCTCAGTCTTCTCTAGACTAAACAGGCCCAGCTGCCTCAATCTCTCACCATAAGAGAGAAGCTCCAGACCTCTCATCATCTTTGTAGACCTCTGTTTTGTGGCCCTCCGCTGGACCCTGTCCAGTAGCTCTTTGCCCTTCTTGAACTCTGGAGACCAGAGTTAAACCCAATACTCCAGATGTGGCCTCACTATGGCCAAGTAGAGGGGGAGGATCGTATCAGTTCTGAGTGAGAGAAATTACTTTAGATTATATCCAATTGTATCGGTTTTGCTGTTGAATTTGCAAGCACCACAAAAGAATAAACCACAAACTGTACCTGCCAGCAGTGTATTTAAAATGGTCTTTTGAAGATGATGACTCTTGTGAACTAATCAGGCTTCACACTGGAGGCAGGGTAGGAAATGTTTTTCCTGTAGGAATGTTTGTGTTACTGCTTGACAATGCCAGACCAAAGCTGCAGAAGGATTTCTGTCTTTGCTACAGACACAAATCAGAAGGCATTTTAAAATCCATATTCCACTGATTAGCTTCACTGATATCTGTGGCAATTATTCCTGATTTTCACAGGTGAAAATCAGAGTCAAGTCTGCTGTGTTTTACAGGTTGAACCAATCATAAACTAATGGACTGATCAGAGGTTATAGAACAGCCAGGATGAAGAGGAATATGCTTCCTTCTTGTCCATGTCCTCTTGTTGAACATCTGCTTTCCCAGTCACCTTCTTTTACAGTGAGTGCAGTTCTTTCCACACTACCGAAGAAAGATTACACTACTGTTGCTTACAGTTAGGGTTATTTTGGTTAAGCCAAACTTGATATAAATGACTTGGACAGCAGTCAAGTCACTGCAGGACAGTGGAGAAATAGAGATTACCTTGCATGCAGAGCTGGAATGCAGTCTCTAGAGCACTCGCAAGAAAGCATAGTCACATCACTTCAATGCCACCTTACTCCAGTGTAGTAGAAGATACTATCTGGCCACACTGACCTTTTATTTTTTCCAATCTGGACAGGCTCAAGCTCCTTACTTGAAAGAAAATAATGAACCCTGAGGTCAGTTTTGTTATTTTGGGTAGAGTTCTTTATTTCAAGCGGGCTTCTGTGTAACACATGAGAATAATTTCCAGACCCTTATCAGGGCACCAGCCAAGGAGTTGTCTAGCCCACTATCTGCACCTTCCGAAAGAAACAATGAGAACCCGAAGGCAGACAGCGAGGCTAGCGCCGGTACACCCTCCCTGGAGAGTGGCAGCAGGGGTGGGAAGGAGGGGCAATCATCGCCCTGTTGGGAACATAATAGCCCCCGGGCAAGCCACTGCAAACAGGAAGGGTGTGGACAGGATCTGAGTGCAGCCGCTGCTCTGCTAACAGCATCTGTTCCCACCAGCTTTGATCCGGGGGCATGCGGCGTTCTGTGCCATGAGATAAACACCCTCTTGGAGTGGGGTTTGTTTGCCTTACACGTATCTCTCTAATGAGCTGTGTGCCCAGGCAGCCATACACTCCGCATCCAGGAGCAACGAGACCGAGCCTTTCTGAGAGGATTGTCGCAGATCCTTGCAACCTTTTCTCAAGTCTGGGAAAGGTGACATCATGTGAAGACTGCTCGCCAGTCTCTGGTTTCTCACAGACCAGCACAATCACAGCCCTTACTATTGCTCGTGCCAAACCAGCCAGGCTCCTTCTCTCGTGCTTGACTCTGCGATTGAATCTCTGGGAGCTGAGCACCCAATTTAACCTAATTAGCTCTCACGAAGAAAATTATTCTAGTTGGCTTCTTGGCATGGCTCAAGCACTTTGTAGCTTAAATTAGCTGGCGTCCTTAGGTTTGGAAAAAAGCAGGGAATTCCAAGTTACCAATCTACAGGGGCCAGAAACACTGCCTCACAGGGGATAGACTTGGAGTTGTACCTGCAAATCCAATTCAACACCCACTGAAGCCAATGGGAAGCTGTTCAGAAACTTCAAGGGGTGTTTGTGAGTCTCTGGCAGACAAGGAGGGAAACTGACTAAGTGGTGTGATGTCAGAAGCCTTCAAGGTCTCTTACTTCCCAATAGTCCAAAGGCTTGCACTGAGGAGAAGGAAGAGCAGCTGAAGGTTCCTGCAGCTCTCTTTCCATTTTCAGAGGTTAAGCACACMATTGCATATAGGGATATTTGCATTTGTACAAGGCATTTTAGAAATGTGGGAGTTCTACCTCACCAGGAGTGAACATGAGACAATGACAAACTACCTTCAAATACTTTGCTGGAAGAAACAGAGGGGAAAAAGTTAGCAGGTGGATGTTTATTGACAAATCATACTCGGTTCAGCTGCAATGTTATCTGTAGCCAAAGGACTGTGGGTCCTGCCTGTCCTCTTTAGGAGCCCCCCTCAACCCATGAACTCTCTGTAGGGTTCCCACAGAGAGCAACCTGCTGCAGAAATACATCTGCGTCTTCTTCCTTTAATCAACAAGAAGCAGTGATACATATGATTTGAAGATACTATACATGGACTGGAGAACAGGCTGTGAAAATGCTGGAAGTTGGGGGAAAACACAAGGAACTTTTATATTCCTTGTACTGATATTCAAGGCAAGCATGTCACACTATGACAAGACAATGTCCAGTTGCACTCCTGGGAGTAATTGTCAAACACAGATGTGTACAGAAGTGTTTGCTGAAAGCTTGGTTAAATTGAGAAGAAAGACTTTTTAGATGTGAAAGATGAGTTAGGTGGACTCTGAGGGCCTTGATTATGGTGCCTTTGGCAAATAATTTGTATCTCTGGGATTTATAATGAGATTTTCATTAAGAACAAACCAGCAAAACTCTAATTTGCAGCTGCCCAAACCCATTTGACCAAATATACTCAGAAAATTATGTTGTGGATGCCTGCTTGTAAGCTGTAATATGCCAAGCCCTTCAGTTGCTACCTTTGATTAATTTCATGACAGTTTGCTAGAGTTAAAAATGAACTAGAACCTTAGTATATGGCTCAACATAATTAACACCCTGCCATTATTTTGTGAGGTGTGTCGACTAATGACTAAATAGATCATGTGCTGTCTGTGTTCACAAGTTTGTGGTTCTTTCCAGTGAGAAGCTGCAGGCAAATAGTTGTTTCTGTCTGCATCAAGGATTAGGCTTTTATTTTTTTGACTGTGGACTTCAAGTTTTCCTTCCAGTCTCTCTCATTTGTTCTGGGATACTGCCACGGCTTATGAGATTTTGCGTCTCCTTTGACATCCATTATGGCTATTCCAAAATACTCTTCTAATATTAGACTTTACTTACATTCACTGAAGTCAAGGAAAAGACACCTTCTTTTGCCCTTATGAAACAAATTTAACATGAAATGCACAGGACTATCAGGATCCAGTTCACTATGTTAATCAATTTCTTGCAAACACCAAGTGTAGCCACTCCACACGGGCAGCTGTGATGGGCTGCTAAACCTGGAGCACAAGGAGCACCTACAGGGCTTGGACAAAAGCTCCACAGCCCATTTTCCCTTCAGCTTCGAAGAGGTTTGGATCAAGCCCTTCAGGCACTTATTTCAGAAACACAAGACTGTGGGAAAGGGAAGAAAAAGCATTGGAACAACTTTGTGTATTGTTTTGTTTTGTCTTGTCATTTTCTAAAGTTCCTTTTATCTCTGACCAGCCTAGTGCACTTTCAAAAGATTATTCCTACAATATGTGGACTTAATTCATTATTAATAATTTCACAATAATTATAGTTCTCTGATTAACAGTGACATTAGTAAATATAGTATTTGTCAGATAAGGATTTAGAAAAAACTTATCTATTTTATATATATATATATATATGTATTATAAAAGTTTATAGCAAAAATCTCAGCAAAACCACTGAATAAAGTAACTGAAAGTATTATAAAAATCTGGGTTTTTAAAGAGCAGTTAGAGTTCATATATTGTGATCACAGCAGAAGGCTACTTTCTAACTCTGTCTAATGGTGGAAATTGTCTGGCTCTTATACACCTAAGAGGAGAGAGAACAGATAGAGCTTCAGCATCTTGGAAGATAGAAACAATGACTTGGGGAAGCTTAATTAGACCCAGGATGTTTTAGATATTATCAGGAATAAACATAAGCTCCTGCATACATTTAACTCAGTGAATGGGATACTCAAGTCTCAGAAAAATATTAATTTATTTCATATTTCCAGAGGCATGCCATTTATTTGACTTCTTTTGACTTATTAAGTATTTGTGGAAATTTCATTTTATGCAGGAAATGGCTATAATCACCAGCAAATGTGACTTTAATAACTAAGATACTAGGAGCCATTTTTGGTTGGCACTAAACCTCACACACAGTAAAACCTTGTGATAAAATAGTCTATTTTCTTATCTGGAGTTGAAAGTCAGGAAAAATCTGACCGCTTAAGAAAATCTTCAAGCATGATACCATATATCCTCTCTAAAATTAAATTCTGGCTGAAGATTCTCTTACTTCTGCTAGATGTACTGAAAATGCAAATATTGACAGCAAAAAACAAAGTCTATAAAATATTTTGGTTTAAAAATAATAGTCTCTATCTTATCTGACAGGTAAAAGAATATAAAGCACAGCTTCGAAAAACAAATTTGTGAATCAGTATAAGCAGTTGATTAACAATTGATTTCACTTTGGAACTTGGATACCAATAAAATGGTTTTGACATTTGTTCTTCCAGCCTGAGGAGGGTTCATGTGAAAATATATGTGCATGTGCAGGTTAAGACTGACCCTACTTCCATTGAAATAAATGGAGAGACTCCCATCACTGGAGTATTAAACTTTAAATAGGATAATGGAAATGTTATGGAAAAGACTCAACCCCCTTGCGAATAGCAGCCTTGGTGGATTTGTTTCTCACCCATCCCCACTGCCTGTGGGACACATGACCTCCGGCTCCCTACCCAGACAGTCAGACACACAGTAAAAAGTAACGCTGGTCCTGGGAATCGTAAGGGGGGAAAAGGACACGTCCATAAACAGGGACAAACATCTTTCCCTAAGCAAAGCTGTCAGATCCATTTAAGCAGAGACCTGCTCAATCTTTTCCTCTGGGGCCACTTTTTCCTGTCTGGGAACGTCTGTGGCATTGCCTGTCTGCTCCCGAGTGACCATCACTGAGAGGTTTAGATAAGGCAAGAAATCGCACTCAACAGTCTACTGATCCCAGGCTCCAAGACAAAATGGGAAGGCTGTACTTTTGCTACCACTCTTGCARAGGAAAAAAAACACCCAACAAAACCCAAGCACGTATCAACTGAACAAAGGTTGTATTGTCTGCTGGGAAACACTGATCCTTAGCAATTGTTCTCATTTGTATTTGTGTAAGAGAAGCGCTTTTAGGTGGTCTAGCTCAACTATTAGTATGGGGGTGGCAGTTACCAGCTTTAGCTATGTAGTCGGCTCTAGAATAAATTAGATGAGACAAAGAAAAAAAACCAAATTTTACTACCTTTGGCAACATTTAAGTTGTAAATACCTTGGAGCAAAACTCACATTCTGTATTAGAATACAAGGCAGAACACCTTAACTGTAGATTGCAATTATACAGGCAATTATATATTATTAATTATACCTTCTGGAGCTTAAAATTTAGTGGTTTACTTTTAAGCAAGAAAAAACCCATTTGATCATCTGTGAAAACACACAGAGTCATATTCATCAAACATTTACATATGAAATTATATTAATAATTGAATAAATATAAATATGCCCTATGCCTGAGCACTTGTCTTCTAATGTAGATCAGATGTAGGTAGGAGTTGCTGGTGCCTTTTGTGTGCAGTACAATGGTCAGAACCTCCTGTGTACCAAATGCCTGTGTTTGAGGAGCTGAAAGGAGCAGCTTGATGTCACTGCATCTTTTAGAGTTTAGAAGGATGCCAAGATCACTTGGACCAAACCACCTTTGACATGCAAAAACACTGCATGGATCTAATGCAATTATTACTTTTTATTTGCACTGGGAAAGGGCCCAGAAAYGTTAATCACATATGGTGTCTGTTTCTCAAAGACCCTGTAAAATTGTTGTAATGAGAAAACTGCCTGTGCTCCACAGACCTTGAAAGACAGGACTGTCTTTCTGTTTTTAGAATATGTACCAGCTGTTGATAAAGGAACGCAGCACAAAGATGCTGATGTACAGAATTATGGGCCACGCCTTCAGCTGGTATATATTGGCACAGCCCCAGGAACATCACATTATGTGCCATGCCTTCAACTGGTATATACTGGCCCAGCTCCAGTGACTGCACAGAGTGCTGCTAATTTACACCAAACTTATCTGGCTTTATATCCATAATTATTGCCAGAAACAATACATAGTTATAAAGGAGAATTATTGTTTGAAAGCTTGAATAAGAGGCAGACAAGATGCTTTCTGTCTCCCAGGAGAAGACACATGCTGTTTTTTCCTTTTTCATCATTCAGGAAAATTGCCAAATAAGGGCTCAGGCCAGCACAGGATGAAGTCAGCAGAAAGTTTCCCTATAATACCCTGGGATTTTTGCTCTTGGATGCGACACCACTTTCGTGGTGGAATGAGTTTGGCTTGGTGTAGGTTAAGATAAACAAGTACTTTTGATAGATACATAAAATACCATTGGAAATATCTATCAGAGACAGTTAATTTTTTCTCTTTGGATAAGATCACACTGGATATTAAATCAAAATCAAAGCCCAAGTCTGAACCCTACTTGTCCTCTTTAAACTGTTAAACCTTAACTTTCATGTGAGGTGCTCCTGGAAGAGGTTTTCTCATCTTCAAAGTGTGGTGTGAATGGCAAGAAAGCCATGTGAGTCATGAGGGGTATTTGCAAAACCACATGAGCCTAGAGGGACTTCCTTTCCTTCACATGGTTTCTTTTCATGAGCAGCAGGGCAAACACCAGCACCCCAGAAAGAGGCTTTCAAGAGAAGGTTTTCAGCCTAGAGCTCTCAACAATATTTTGTGCAGTCTCGCCCATGTTGCAAGTACCCGAACTGTTGGCAGGAGGAATTGGTGTTATATGTAAGTGGATTCATATGTGCTCAGGTGGGAAGCTGGGACCAGCACCAGTGGATAGGTATGGCTTGTTTCTGGCTGTGCTTTAACAGCCAGCRCTACCTGGCATTTTCAAAGGGCTGGCTGACTTCATACCCAGGTGTGCTGTTTTAAAGATGGAGCTTGACAAATTAATGGAAGAGTTTGTATGACATGGCACCAAGGGGACCAATGGGACAAACTTTACTTCAGTGTCCTTTTCTATCCTGTGTTCCTGGCTATTACTCTGGCCCTGTTAAGAAGTGACAAAGGTAAGTATAACTGCACATAAAATTCCACCATAATGAGGCAGAGTACCTGAGCTAACTGGAGAAGGCGAATAGCGTTATTTGAATGCTGGTTTTGACAGGTTGAATGAGATAGTTTGTAGCAGCTAGAACAGCAAGAACATTAAAGACTGACTGAAAATACTTGCTATTTGGTAAAATGCAAAGGATATGAGTGCACTGCTAATAAAAACTGACTTTATACTTGTTTAGTTCAAGAAAGGATGAAACTTAATCTTTTAATTGCATACAACTGAATCAGAGGTTTAAATTTCCTCTGAATCATGAGCAGTTTAGTGGAGCTGAGCAATGCACAGAGCTGACCGCTACTAAATAGGCTAAATTTCCAAGTTAACTTAATCCAACATCACTGTTGTGGCTTCATGTAAATCAACAGAGGCTTGCACTCAGTTATTCTACCGTTGGCCAAAAACCAGTGCTGTTTTCGGATTTGTCCACTGAGACTACGGCCTGAAATAACCATCAGTATGGAAGTAGACAGTGCTCTCTGATTAAAACAAAAGTGCATTCAGGTTAAGTAAAATCTTTGATGAATTATTATTTATGTTGTCAGCTTGTTTCAGTATGAATCCTCCCTCTCCGATTCTATAAAGTCTGTCTGTTTTGTTCAGTTAGCTTCAGTCTGAATTCATGTTTCAGCCTGATTAAACTGTCTTCAAATTTTTGTAAAGGAAAGATGTCAATTTCCTTTAAAAATATTATATCAAGCCAAATCAATGCTTTGAACATGGTTGTTTGCAGGAAATTTTTAAAGCCATTTTAAACTCCTTTTTTTAGAATGATCTCAAAAAATTAAAAAAATGTTTTCTCTGAACTTTAGCAATATACCTTATTGAGTAACAAAAAAGATTCTGAAATAATTTCTAGTATAATTGATTGGAAGATATTCCTCTTTTCTTTTTGACTTCGGCTCCACAGCACTATTGTGAATGAGTGATAATAAAAGGAAACTAACTTGTGTGAAGATTGTCTTTGATCCATACTAACAAAAGCTCAAAATGAAGAAAAGGCTTCAGAGCTACAGTACAGATCTCTCATCTAGAGTGAGCTCATATGATTATAGAAACTAAGATCTTAAACTAAAAATCATGTTGTTTTGGGAGATTTTTCACTCACCAGCTTCTGTCGAAGATTTCACCCAGGACTGTGATGTTCTGTTTAAAGTGGCTCTGAAACAGATCAATAATTCAAAGGAATCTCTTCATTCTTGCTGTAGAAGTAAAAATGAAGGCAAGCATCAGTGCTATATTGCTGATATTACTGGATGAAGACCCCTACTATTTTAATAGTAGTCACTCTTGCATGAAAAGCAAGAGTTATATAGTCTACTTTATAGATGTGACACACCAATGTCAGCCTTTGGAAAACCGGATGTGTTGAGCCTGTTGCTCGGACTGTGAAATTTTAGAAATTGCAGAAAAATAAGTGTCCAGTTTTCATGTTTAAATAGCATTAGTAGGGGGCATTTTTATGAGTTTCTTCAGAAAAAAGAAGCTGTGGATCATTGTCATTGCTCTAGGGCAAAACAGGTGCAATCAGCATGTTGGGGTCACTTGTGGTGAGGTGACTGCTCACAAGCGGCACCATTTGGCTCCTGTAGTCCTACAGGAATATTCTTGAAGAGCAAAAAAAGAATTCCTTTGTTTTCCACAGCTTCATGTCAACTTTGTCAGATTCCTCTGCTTAATAGGAGTCTTTCAAATGAAGGCTGCTGCAAGACATGCTGTGCTAACTGATGGTCTTGTCTAGCTTGGGAGTGTTTTTCTGACTCTGGGAACTAAGCAGGCATGTTCTGATGCAGGTGCATTTCTGAATATATTCTCCATTGCTGCAGTTTCCTAGTTCTGAGGTGTAATTGGAAAAGACAGAGTAYATTCATGTCATAAATATCATGACCAGCAACCTGAATGGAAGGGCATGAATGTGAGGGAGCAAACTGAGTCCATTATGTCTGGAGAAGCTGCTAGATTTCCAGTAGATATTTGGGAGCATTATTTCAGAGAAAATTATTGTATAGAATGCTTATAGTAAGCACTAATTTCTTTCTTATTGTAAAGATGGTTATTTGTTAAATGACCTACCTCTTTCTAATTTGATGTTTTGAAGGTATACCATGCAAGACAACAAAGATTTTTCTCCTTGCTGTTTTTAAATATCTGGGAAAGAATTTCCAAAGGTATTTTTGAGTTAATTAAGGATTCAGTTGGGTTAAAAAAAAATCCAGATGACGTTGGGAAGCAAATTATGTTAACGGTAGAAGTAGTCCCTAGCGTTTCCCTCTGTGAGGATTCTCACACAGGTCTCCAAGATCCTTGTCCTAACAGGACTGATGTTACTTACATTGGCACTGAAGAAGATGGTAAAATCTAACACCAGTACATTTACCTTGGTAGGGGAATGGAGTGGCTGCTTTTCCTTAAAGCACATGAGTTGAAGTTTCCAAAAAATACCTCAGATAAGAGAATTGAATTTCGAGTTACACATCTACTCTACTAACAGAAAGATGTATCATATACTGACTCTGGTTATTCCTAGGGAAAGCACGAATGATTTTGGGAGAACCCTAATCACAGCTCTGGAGCTGAATGATGAAAGCAGACAAGGACTGACTGCTGCCTCCAGGGCGCTGGTGTCTCCTGTGATTCTGTACACAATAACAGCCCCCATGCCAAGCTTCACAGGAAGCTGAAGAGTGAATTTCATCCATAGATTTCACAGGATCAGGTTACCTGCATTCATAAAAAACCCGTAGGTACAATTAACTTCTCAGCTATCCTTCATTAAAAGGCAAACAATCCCATATTGCMGGTTGCTTTCCCTTCTTCCCACACTGGTTTTGTGTCATCCTAGCTTCCAGAAATGACACATTACTAGCGTTGCAAGCACTGAGATCAGCATCTTAAATTACAAAGCAGCTCACTGGTTTTGGGGTTTCCTGTTTTACCAGACACGTTGCTGTGCTGCTGCTGGCCCCCTATCCCAAATTTCAACACACAATGCTTCTCATTTTATAAACTTCACTTCTTGTTGTTTAGGGCCTTTTGTTTTCTTTTCTTTTCTAGTCTTTAATTTCATATCCAGAAGTGTGGTTATATACTTATTAGTGGTGGTTGTATACTTATTTCTTTTATTTCACCAAAAATAAAGAGTTAACACACTGAGAGATAAATTGCAGATTATTTGATTATAGAGAATTTTTGTGGGATTCATCCAGAGTTAATTAAGTTTCCAAGGAAAAGATCTCCCTCCTCTCTTCCCACCTATTTTAATTGTTACACTCTCTTATGCCAATCCTTTTTCACTTACTATTTTTCTTCTTGTATAAGGTACAAATTAAGGCTGTGAGAGCAGGCTCGTAAGCCTGATTAACTATAACCATGTCCTTTGCATACAATTTATGTCAGTAAAATTAACCATTTGCACTTATATTACAGGGAGGAAGCTATAAATTATAGCCTGCCAATGAAGTAATTAATGTAGAAATAGAAAAGGAAGGGGATAAGTGAATGACAAAAAGCTGACCTTTTTTGCAGCAGCATGTAAGAGAACAGGCTTGGCTCCACACATATATCCTGAATTTAGTCAGAAGCACATAGTGTAACTTGGGGTCTTAGAAAAGCAGGAAGGTTCAAAGAAAAAATTATGGAACTGGACGTAGCTGTAGAAATGAAAGAAAGCCCACCAAACAAAGGGTAGTTGATCCCAAAACATAAAACCAGGCAAGTACCAGGCCACCCTCCAAAACATCCCAAACTCTGAAAAGTCAAGATCTTTGTTGTACAACATATTTTTAAGTCTCATATGACAAGAGTTTCCAGACCCCTGGCATGTTCCTTAACAAAAATGAGCTTCTTTCAGACTTGAAAACATATCACAGAACTGTAAAGTTCTTTTGCATTTAATATTGCATTAGCTGGGACAAGGGCATTTGTATCAGTGGCTCTGTAACAGAGTGTTCCTGGCTTGCTGGAAGTGTTTGACTGACCAGTAGTGACAAATGGTCTAAAAAGAGAAACTACTCAAAACAAGAAACACTCGCTAAACAATTCCTTGAAGTCAGATTTCATCGACTTGAGAGGAACTGCACCCATTTTCCCACAGCAAGAAGCTTGCTTGCTTTCATCAGAAAGCTGTGGAGACTCTTACTGTGAGAAAACTTACTTCTCCTCAAACTGTAGAAGATACTGACTCCCACCTTGCTCATTATTTAGCATTAAGCAACAGGAAATTCGATCAAGAATTTAGAGGAAAAATAGACATACACTGCCCCCCTCCCCCCCCCGAAGTAATATATTCCCAGACTGGMTATCTTATAATTACAGGCAAAAGAAGCCACCCTAAACCTTGAATATTAACTATAATGATTGAAATGTTATTTACAAAAAAAAAAAAAAAAGTCCCAAACCTTGGAGTGTTAACATTTTTGGAGTTTGGTGGTGGTATGCACAGCATTCAGGACACTTGCAGGCCTCCAGCCACCCTTCTGTCTGAGAGTCAGCCCAGGTAGGAATGTGACAGCCTGGCAGTCCTGGCACTTAGGCAATGTTTCTTGCTCTCCAGATTGCTCCTGCTACAGCACTTCAAATCTTTAGTCTCTTAGTGTATTCAAACTCCTGAAGCACAAAGTAAGAGATAATAAGCCTCACTTTATCTGTTCAGTATTTGTAGCTCTTTCATGCATCAAACACAGTCCTCTGTTACTTGTTGTTTGTATTTTTTCATGTGGGAATGTCTTGTTCTTCTGTCTTAGCAGCTTTCTGCATCAACTGCTGCAGTCCAGATATAGGAAAAAATGCGAAGGATTTTAACAATTCAACTTAATACAACACTCAACATAATGCAGCCTCTTGCGTTACACCATCAAAATATTCTAATCAGCTCTACATCTAAAATGTAGCAAAATAATGATATAAATTAAACCACTACTGCTGATATGTTATTATTATATTTTAGCTGTAGACCTAACTAATCTGGTTTGATCAGATGGTTAGACAACTATTCTTCCCAGTCTTTTGATCACCAGTGAAATAGTCACTAATCAAGGGCTGCCACAGACAGCCACAAAGTTTATAGAGTTGCAGGTGTAAGAAAGATCAGTGCATAGATAGATCCTTTGTTATATCTCTGCAATAGCACTGAAAACCCAAAGAAGGTTTGAGGCAGCTTTTCGTCCAGGGTCACCATGTGGACACGTAAGACAAAACATCTCCMGTAACTGTTATTAAATGAATTCATTTTCTGTTGGAGGTTCATTTGCTTTATTCAATGGCGTGTTGGTTTCCTTAATTAAATCCCAGATTTCGTGTCAGAGTGGTCTAGGAAAAGACATTTTCTCTTAGATTTTTTATAACTTTCCTCTTTTGGTGCACTCTAATTAGATCTATCCTGCTGCTTTCTTCTAAAATTAGAGAGTTTCCGAGCTCAAAATCATCATTCTATGGTATTATTATTACTACCTCATATACAAACTGCTGGCAATTGCTTATGTTTTATGAGTGATTTTGAACTCCTGAGCAAAACAAGTGGTGCCAAAGAGATGAAGAAATGAAACAGGAAGCAACACAAATGTCTCAGTGATCTGGAAGTCAACTCCATCTTGCTAACAGGCAAAGTAAGTGACTAAAAGCTTATTAACTAAATATCTGAGTAATTCTGTTAATCATAAATTGCAATAGGATTATTACTATGAGCAGTATAATATTATAAAATTCCAATGAATCTCTGGACCTCTGGCAGCTTTTTGAAAAGAAAAGGCATCAGAAGAGGGCTGTGACACTTAAGCGAGTTTAAAACCTCAGATGAGGGAACGCTGCTGCATGTATACTAAAAATTCACATACTTTCTTCTTGCCTACTTTCTCCAAAGCTGTTGTGATGTGAAGAAATTTAGCTGTATAAAGCAAATCAAACAACAGGTGTAAAGCAACTCAGAAAAAGGAAAAATATTTTGAGTATCAAAAGAAAATGTACCCCTAAAACTCTGTATAGGACAATCAGGAACTGAATTCTTTAGCCCATGGGGTATGAAGGGGAAAACAAGGTAAGAGGCAGGGAAGGAAGAGCTACAGGGTGGGCTCAGTCTGAGATGCCATTAGAAATCAGGGGTGGTTTTGCTTATGTGGTGTCTGTACAGCAATTATTGGCCTGCGTGTTAAATTTGACAGTCTGTATCATAATGCCATAAAAAGATCAAGAAAAATGAAACTTTTGGACAATCCTAACATTTCCATAATTCATTTTTTGTATGATGACCTCAACTCACACTTGTGCTCCATAGGCATCCTATGGGCATAAAATTATTCAGAATATTTGCTGTGTGCTTGTGGCCTGCTAAAGTRTGCATTGCAGATCTTAGAGCAAATCTAATATTTCATTGCATGCTAACTTAATCAACAGAATTTACAATTGCTCTTGTGTTACCAGAATGAAGGACTGATTTTTTTGTGAGTTGGAAGATGGCTTCTCTAATCCTTATTGCCTTGAAAGGCTGTATTGTTGTTTTCATCACTTGACCCATTACTCTTTTCATAATTTAATTAAATTATAAACTCTCTTGCTGATGCCGCTTGCTTGGATATTTTCCCATCCTTCTTTGTATGAACTCCTGTTCACCTACTGCTTTTTCAATTTTTTAATCTGCTTTGCAACTAACATCACTGCTGGAAGTTAGAAGCTGACACACAAATCCATTTAAAGTAAGGTCTGGGTCTATTTTTTGATCTGATACACACTGAAAAAAAAATAAAAGCTTGATGAAATTGTACCATTTCCTCTACTTTAAGCAAGTGCAAGAAGAATAAATACTTGTCTGTTCTCCCACGACGTGTAGGAGGTGACCTGGGCTGCATTGTAAGTGAGTACAGTAGATAGGCTTTTGGAGGTGTGCTGTAAAGCAGTCACAGCTCTCCATAACAGGAAAACACTTTTCTGCTTCTTTCAGGAAAATCAGAATAATTTTCACAGAGTAAAACCAGCTCAGCAACTTTCCACTGACATGCCACAGTAAATGTTTGCAACATTTTATTTTGATTTTTAAGGCTGTTCAATATGTTATGTCCCCAAGCTCCCCTCAAAAGAAGAGAGAAATCTATCCCCAAAGCTTTAGCTGGTACACTTTCCACAGTATGAGAACTTCAATAAAGCTGATATTTGTCAATGTAGCAGAAAGTCTTGCTTCTTGTAGAGCTCTGAGTGCACACACTGGCAGAGCCAAGGCAAATGAAGTTATTTGGGTTTTGTTTCTCTCTTCCAGGGCTATTGTACCAACAACATTCATGCTCAGTGTGCTCTGCAGTGCTCACTAACACATTTTCAAGAATGGAAAAAGATTGTAAATGAAAGTGCTTGGTCCATCAGAGAATCAGCTTCCTACTTTCTTTAGACCTAAGCATGTCTAAAGTCTGATCTGGGTTTATTTCACTGTGTTGCTGGAGAGGAATCATGTTCTCTGTTTCTTATACATGTGTCTAAGAATTTCCATTGCAGAACTGTCAGGCGTGCGTGGATGCATCAAAATAATTTTCTGCAGTTAGACCTATTAGATATGGTCCATCTGCACCACTGCTATTTGTGCTGGTAGAAAGTTTCTTCCCTTAAAACTTTGGTTGAAGTCAGACATTTTTGCTATTAGCTATGATCACCCAGGCTGTATTTCCGTATCATTCCTCTTTCATGCTCTGGTTTTCTGTTTGCCTGCTGAGAGCAGCAGCTTCTGTACCATTAGCATTAGCAGAAGCCTTTTATAACTGAGCTGATTACTGTGATCAAGCCCAATCTGTTAATACTGGATGTCAGAGAATTTTAAATGAGGGTGTTTGCAAATCAAGTAAGGGAATATCACTTTTTCTGTAAACATTCTACTCACATTGAAATGTCTTCATTGGCTACATATCCCTCTTGTGAATTGCTTGAATGAAAAAGTAACGGGTATTTTCCTTCTAACATGCAATTACTTTTCAACTGTAGAATCAGACCCTATAAGTGTTCAAGAAGATATTCAGTCTCTTTCCGTCTCTGTCCCCTTACTTGCATTACCTCATTTAATACATAGTGCTACATTTCCAAGATGGCATTTTCCCATAAAATCACATTCATCACTACAGAATGCACTGAGATTATTTAATTAACAAACTAGTTTATAATTAATTTTTCTACCTATAGTTCTATTATTTGTTTCCTTCATGAACAGTCCTCATAATCCTAGAAGCTGTACACCCATGTAACAAAAAATCTATATTAAAGTACCAATAATACAGTGAAAGGAGTTGTCAAGGGTTAACCTGGAGGCAAACTCTAGATCCCCACGCTATATTCTTCAGAGGAGAGGAGACAGCAAAAACAGGCTGCAAACTTGAAAAATGATTAAATTATTTACTAACTCTACTAAGAATAGAAAGAATGAAAAATAATAAAAATATTAATGTACAAATATCATTCTCCCCCCATACATTCCAATCCTTCTCACTGATCACATAAACGACATAAATAGGAAATTCTGATCTTATGATTAAGAATTCTTATTGCCACTTTATGGGATAAAGAAAGTTATTTCTGTAGTGTAGTGGGATCCATCCCACGGAAGACAGTTCTCTAAGAAGTATCTTCAGCGTGGTTCCAAACCTTCCAGAAACACCACAGCTCGCCCTGGTTTTTGCAGTGGTGTATCCTCTCTCCCACAATACACTCCACAGTTTGTGGGTCACAAGAAAAGTCTGTTGGGGGTAAACATTTTAAGAGTAAGTCATTCCAGCCTAAAGGCACTCAGGTACAGGCTCCTGCTTTACTCATAATCTCCAAAGGCTGCAAAGGCTGCAAATTTCATCTGCACACAACATAAAAATGTTCTTATTTTAGGCTGTCGAATTTTCAAACTCCCCCACGTCTAAATTGTGATTTAAAGATATATTTAGTTTGGCATTATTGCAGATCACACAGCACAGCTCACAGAAAAAGATGGATTCCGATGCTGGTAAAGATGGCTTCCCTGGCACTTCCTGCCACTCCTTGTCTTCTCTTCCGTTTGGCTGCTGGTCTCCATATTTAGTCCTTCACGTGACTGCTTTCCTTTCTCTCTAGCTTCAAAAGGGAGTGCTTTTCTTCTCCGGCAAAATCTCGTCTCTCTCTCTCTCTGCGTAGCTTGGCTCGGCTTAGCTTAGCTGCTTCTCTGTTTGGCCTTGGTCCAGATGGTGATAGACCAGCTCCTCTCAGGTCCAAACGGCATAGGACCGGTGAGGGGTTAGGCTGGCAGCCCCCGCCGGCCTCCCGGGCCATGGGCCCCTGGCCTGGGGGTGGGGGGGAAGCCTCTCCCTCTCGTGGGTCAGCAGAGAGCCAGGGAGCAAGAGAGGAAGTGAGGAAGTGACCCTTACTTCCTGGGTGGTTTTTACAACATTCCTTTCACAGAGATGTCACAGGAACACTAAGTGGCTCATAGAACTGTCCTTTACCTGTTTTTAACCAATCAAGTTTGTCTCACACTGGGTCAAACCATGACAGAAGTCTAGTCTTGAATAATGGTGAGACACAGTAGTTGAAAGGCTGCAGAAGGAATAGAAGGAAAACCAGCAAATTTTCTACCATAATCTCAGCCTACCATGTGCTCTGCAGAGTGTTAATGCACAAAACACAAGAGAAAACTGCCCCTTTTCTCTTCTCTTTCGTGGTGGACAGTTATTTTGTTGGCTGTGTGGTTTGGATAGCTGTGGTGTCATCATGTATCTACATTCAGTATTTCTTGCATGATTCAAGCCTGTTGACTGTTAGGAAAGACGTCAGTCATTGGAGGTTTTCTGGCAGTGGGTTTCTATCCACCCTCCTTTCCATGTAGACACCAGTCCAGACAGATTTCCAGAGGGGCCCACCTCTGGCAGATCTCTTTTACAGCCGTAAGTGAAAATACCAGCTTTGTGAGAAAAGCAACACAAATAAAAATTCTTAATTCCCTTGGATTAGAAAGGAAATATAAATTTACATCCAGTCACTCTATTCAAGGCCATTCCTTTTCTTCGTCTTTCCTCTCTGACTATATGGATTGCATAGTTGTACCACTTTCCTCCCAAATGCTTTCCCTAGCCCAGATTCTCTAAAAGGGATGTCTGTGTCTGTGTCAGGAGCTGACCTCCTTCCACACCAGAGAGCAAGGGCTGATGCTTGTGCATGGACTCTGCTCTCCACGTTCTGATTCCTAAGGCTTGCAAGCAGAGACTGGATGCTTCCAACATTTGGTTCAGGTATTTTAAGATGGGTCCGATGTTTTGGCTTAGTGTAACAGCCAGCCTTCCTGGCTTCCAGCCAGCCAGTTTGGTATGACTAGATGAAAAGCTGACCAGCTGAGTAACTGATTGCAATTAACCTGTCTCTTTCTCATCAGAGTGGAAAAAAAGGAGGTTTAGGAAAATCCAGTGACAGTCTGCTGTAGAAACTCAGATATCACAACAGGTTGAAAAAGCACATGCACTCGGCTTCACAGGACCCTCTAAGGGGCTTTTTAGACATAAAAAATGAATTAATGAAAATCTAACTGGTTTTAGTCATAAAACAATAGCTGTGTAAAATACTACTGACACTGTAGAGACCACTAGATCAACATTATATCACCATCTCTATAAGATTTCTATAGCCCTAGAGCAATATTTGAATCCAGTTCCATTTATTTTGGTCTCTCTCTGTTAAGCTACTGAAAAATGAACACCCCTTCTCCATTCTATTTGTCTTCCAAATCTCCTCCACTGACACAGGTGTGTTGTGTCAAACAGCAGCAGGGCGATGGGGCAGAAGGAGGGAGCACCCTCCTCGGCTGTGTTTAGACTCCAGCCTGTTGTTAACAGGCAAAGGAAATTCTTCACTTTGAGCAGTGAGGGGAGAGAGCCTTGAAAACCAGTTGCTGCAACTAAACTGCTGTCCCAGCAGTAGCATGGGGGAAGATCTTCTATGCACTCAGACTGCCYCAAAAAGCAATAAGAAAGTAGGGATCAAATCACATCAAATCAAATCAAATCAATGGCCTGCCTTGCCCTGGCCTTTGACAGCGATCAGTAGGTGTGTAGGGAAAGTATAAGAACAAAATAAGTATGGAGTGGTACATCCCCACGATGTTCTCCTAGCTTCCAGTGACTTGATGTCAAAGGAGAGGTTGCATTTTTACATTTAATAAACCGTAAGAGAATTTTCTAATTTTCTTAATTTTGTCCAATTGTTTTTGAACCTATATAAACTTTGATTGCCCACAACATCCTGTTTCAAGGAAATCCACGGCTCAACTATGTGTAATGTGAAACAATATTTCCTTTTGTTTGTTTTGGAAGCTGTGCCTTTACTTGACACCTTCGAGTTCCTGTACTGGAAGAACCTTTCAACCATCATCCTGAGCTCTGTGTCCTTTATGACATCTGTTGTAAGGCCGTCAGTCATTCCTTTTTCAGGTATAAGAGTGCTTCTAGACTATTTGGGTCTTGTGTTGAAGCCACTCCACACTGCTAATCATCCTTGTTCCTCTCCTCTATGTCTTTTCTGAGATAAAAAGGCCAGAACAAAGAAAAAGGTTTCAGTAGAACAGTACTGAGCAGTAAGATGGTGATTTCACTTATCTATTTATTACAAGACAAATACTTTATTCCTCAATGGTAGCAGTAACTTGGAACCTATCCTAGTAGGTGTAAGGAGTGTAGTTTGCATTTTTCTGTGTTGAATTTCACCTGCCAGTTACTATGACAAGGTCTTCCTGCAGTTTCACATAGCTTCTAGCACCAATTTGAAGCAAGTAATCTTCTGCATCCTGTACAAAGAAGGTTCCTAGTGTAGAAACATTCCCAAGATGCTGTAGCAGAAATGTAATTTTGCACTAGTCTTCTTAAAGAGGATGTTGTTTGGCCCTTCATGACTAAATAATCTTTTGCCCTACAGATTCTTTGGCAAGATGCCTTTTCCTAACATGTTTGAAAAATTATTTATCGTGCATGTCCACGTCTTTTGCAAGTAATTTCTCAAAATTCCCCCTTTTTGGGGAATTCCATTTAATCTTCCAGAGCTATGATCTTTGCTTAGCACACTGAGATCTTCTTCAATCTGTTGGCATCCTATCAGATTTCTTCTGGTCTTTTAAAGATCTTTTTAAAGATGTAGTATGTATTTGCTCTGTATTTGCCTACAATACACTATTATTGTGGTTTAACCTAGCAGGCAGCTGAGCACATTCACTCACTCCCTGCAGTGAGGTGGGGGATAGAATTGGAAAAAAGGTAAAACTCCTGGGTTCAGATAAAGACAGTTTAACAAGACAGAAAAGGAATGGAAAATAATAATAATGATAGAAGAATATACAAAACAAATGATGCACAACACAATTGTTCATTGCCAGCTGATTGACGCCCAGCCAGTCCCTGAGCAGCAGCAGCCACTGCCTGGCCAGCATCCACAAGCTCTATATGCGGAGCATGGTGCCAGATGATATGGAATATCCCTTCGGCCAGTAAGGGTCAGCTGTCCTGGCTGTGTCCCCTCCCAGCTTCTTGTGCAACCTCAGCCTTCTCACTGGCAGTATAAGCTGAAATCTCCTTGACTCTGTGTAAGCACTGCTCAGCAACAACTAAAACATCGGTGTGTTATCAACATTATTCTGATCCTAAATCCAAAATACACCATTGGACCAACTATTAGGAAGAAAATTAACTCTATCCCAGCCCAAACCAGGACAGCTATCTTTAAATTATCTGCATGCTGTCTGCGAAGACTTTACTCTTCAAAAGTTGGAAGTTTCCTTTTTTATGTAATCTCACATGTTTGCATGACTACCTCTTGAAATTAGGCACAATGGCATAAATATTGAGTGGTTTTATTGGTCTTGCTAGGATGTTGGATCTGAGCCTATTTTGGTCCCTGTTCTGGAGTGCCTGTTCCACAACAGCATTTATGAATCAAGTCCAGTGTTGCTCAGGGCAAAGTAAAGAGCTGATCATTCCATCTAAGGTTCTCTGAGTCCTTGTTCCAGGAGGAAGTCATTAAGAATAACTAAATCCTTAACTTTGACGTTGCATCCCAGCACAGCACTAGCCAATACGCCCAGGAGTGTTTGCAGTGTCCTGCAACAGCCGTGTTTCCTGCTCTTGCATTCTCATCTCCACCAGCACATCACAGGCACTGCTGCATTCCGGTGGATCATGGGATCATATAGAAGTCATATGGGTGACAGAGGAAGCACAGGCACACTAAGAATTGCCAAAAGTAATGCAAATAACAAGAGGACAGAAATATTTCTAATGTCCTTAGAAGAGTCAATGAAATCTTGAGGCTTGAAACAGGCAGACTTTTATGAGTATAGAAATACAGATTAGTGTTTGAACTAATGCTAAAGAAGTTCAAATACCTATGAGGGTCTTGCCTGCTGTAAGTAGATAATTTGTGGGCAGCTTTGAGTATATCACCCAAGAGACTGTAACCATATCTTTGCAGTGTATTATCCTGCAAAGAGAAGCAAGCAAGCAACTGTTCACTTAGGTGGTCTTATTACTGTAGTGGGACCCTCAGAGTCTGATATTCTTTAATAAAACTAGACTAATTCATGCACAAGCCAGACTATCTACAACAGCTAGTGAAGGTAAGGATAGCTGAATGGAATGAAAGAGTATTTAGAAAAATGCTACGACAAAAAGAGGGATAAACATAAATAAGTCATTTGTCTTTCTAATCTTGAAACATTCATGCCCTTGTTCAGAATGAAAAAGTTGCCCAAGACAAGTAGGCTATTGTACTGAAAAATATTGGCTGCCTGATGATTTTGGAAAAAAATATGCCATGTTCACAAATATCTCCCCTGACCTGTTTATTAAAAAGGAGAATAAATGACTGAGCAGTAAATATTCAGAGCCTGGGAGATTTTATCAGGCATAACGTTTCTGAAAAAAATTGTACGATACAGTTGGCTGTGGGAAGAACTACAAGTTCAGATCTTTCTCAGGTCAGCTGATTCTGTTCATTTTCTAATTCCATGTACAGTTGCTATTTAACATTTTGCCACTCTTCTGGGAAAGTTTGTCAAACAAAGGTTTTGAACGTGACTTGCACAGATTGCTGACTGCCTTTCACAGCCTGGACATTTTATGAAGTCCTTCACGGGTGACTGTGTTTTRTTTTATTTTAAAATGTATTCCATAAAGAAAGAATTCTGAACTAAGCCACTGTGATTGCACTTAATCAACTTGCAAACAACACACAGAAAAGAATTCATTATATTACTATAGTGAATTCCTGCTATTTAAGAATAGTGTCATTATGAATAGAGCTTATTGAAACCAAAATGCATACATTTATTTATAGATCTTATGTACAAATGAAAGGAGCAAAGTAGTTTGAAAACAGCCAACACACTTGCTGTGATGTTGGCTTTCCTAAAAGTTAGCTGTGGCAGGGGCAAGTCACCAAAGGTGAGACTTTGTGCTCAGCATTTACCTCTATCTGCTGCTGTTGAAGTTCGCAGGATATCTTCATTTATGTCACAGGAAACAGAACTATGCCAGCACTAAACTCTTCTGAAAATACGTGCTTCTAACAAATGCAGAAGGCCGCAGCAAGTGTGACTCCAGTGTTACATCAGCACTAGGAAGGAGTATCTGAAAATTCTAAGCATTACATCCTTGGAACTATAGAAAGGTTTTAGAAACCATTATCGGGAGTTCAGGGAGGTTGATTCCAGAAGAAGAACAAATAAATAACCTCTAAGTAATGTCTTCTCCCTGTGCCATGTTCCGTAAAGGTACTTCCCTATAAACCCCCAGTAGAATAACAAAATATGCTATTAAGCTAAGATTCTTTTTATCTGTCTGGGAAAAAGTAGCAGCTTTAATAAATTACAAAGAGAATTTTTTTAGACCATATTTAATCCAATGGAAGAAAGATGAGCCACTTAGTGGTTTCAAATATTTTATACCACTGTGGTAATTTCTGGTGCCAGCATACTACTGACATCTGTACTGTTTCTCAGAATGGAATGCTACAGGCACTCTGTATGCTACCAAACATTCATGCCTTACAAATGAAGGTACTATTGCTCCACTGCACTGATATTAGTCAAGGAAAGCCCCACAGGAGTCAGTTGAGTTACCCCAGAAGATAAGAAGGGTTAGATAAAATCAGGCCTTGTATCACAATGTGTAACTCAATCTCTCGAAAACAAGTAATACCCTAATTGCATCTCTTTCATAAGCAGGGAGTTAGGCATTTCCTGGCCCTGACCTCAGGCATATATCATGTCAATTTATTGGAAGAACTGCACAGATCGACTTCTGACAACTTTTGTTGTTGTTATTATTAATATTATTGTTATTATTTACCTATAATAATCAGTATACACAATCTGCTAGTCACTGTCCCAGACAGATTACCAAAAGAGCTTTCTCCCTTGTCCATGGACTTCCAAGGGACATGAATTGAAGCCAGGCAAAGTCGCAAGATGTTTTCACTTGAGGGTCATATCCTAGCATGGAATCTATTTCAAGCTGAGCTGACTAGGAATTTGGCTCACTTGCACTTTGGCTCACGGTAGTGTTGCCCGTCAGGTTCACGATGACAAGTGAACAGGAAATTTCGCCACTGCGTCATCAGAATGTTTCAGAGTGCTCCAGGTGCAGCATGGAGCCAACCTCTCTGCAGAAACCCTGAGATGTGATACACAATGAAATCACTGTCTCTTGCTCTCCAAATAGCATGCTTGAATAGGCTGTGGTGAAACCTCCCCAGGGAGACAACGGAAGCCCGATCACTTCAGTCATTTAGAGCTGGATAGTAGGAAACACTTGTGAATGTACTGTAGGGAGCAATTCTTCTTGGCAGGGTCTGTGTTAAGTGATGTAAGAGATGGCTTTTCAGCTCTTATTTCTATGCCTTTGAGGATATAGTGTTGCTATTTGCCTTTTTAAGCAGAGGCTTGAGCCTCAGAAGGAATGATACAAAAGAAGAGATAATCAAATAACTGATTTCCTTGCATGCTTTCTTTGTATTCAAGGAGTGTTCAGAAGTGAGATGCTGGGCTAGAGGCAAACACTGATAGAGTTACAAGGACCTGAGAAGCGAAGTGTTTATTGGTGTCCCTTTGGGTCTGCTTTCCCTATTGCTCTCTTCATATTTTCTGTTACACCGCCATGCACAGATGCTTTCTCTGAATAACACTGTAAGGTTTCGAATCCAGTCCAAGATTTTTATGTACTGTGACATCTACAAGGAACTGGCAGATAGTCATAGCTTTGCAGATTTGAAATGGGAATAGTGCAATTAAAAAAACTGGAAACAAAATATTTCTTACTAATCAGATGGTGTTCACTGATAGATATACAAATGCTGTAATCATGTTCATGCTAGTTCTTGCTAATCTTCTATCAGTCTTTTTTTCAGACTTTTTTTTTTCCTCTTCAACAAGTTTTTTCATTAAGTAGATGGAGTTCTGCCAGAATCAGCTTTCATTCATATTACTGTAAATCATGGTTTAAACCTGTGGTATTTTTCCTCTTTTCTCCACGTACAACTTAGATGAGCTTTTAGGCTGTTGCCTTAGGGCTCAATACATCTTGACACTTTTTGAAAAACATTTGAAAAGTGAAAGAATTGTTCCAAGGCTTTCTCCTTCCTTCCTTCCTTCCTTCCTTCCTTCCTTCCTTCCTTCCTTCCTTCCTTCCTTCCTTCCTTCCTTCCTTCCTTCCTTCCTTCCTTCCTTCC